>LQRL01063347.1:2175-13031 GCA_001703475.1 Hydroides elegans | reverse complement strand
ACCGCCCCCGCCGCCCATATCCGCCGGCCCAGCAATCGCTACGACCTGGTTTCCGGCGGCGTTCGCATTTGCGGCATTTCCAGCGCCTTGCAGCGGCGGGTCTGCGTTGGCGGCCTCAAGCAGGTTGGTGAGCGACTTGCTCTTGACGCATTGGAAGTCGACGTGACGGCTCTTGGCTTCCTCTTTCTCCCATGACATGTGCAGGAAGGGTCGTTGTACGTAGTTGTAGATCACTTCCGGTCGACCGCCTGGCCGTCGGCGCACTTTTTCTTTGTATGTGGGGTAGCCTGAAATAAATAAGTGATGCGGTGAAGGATTCTGGTTTTTTTTTCTGAATTAATGTTGCATATTCTTATGACACTTTTATAATTTCAAACTCCCATTTTTGAATGGAGTACTTTTAATCTCTTAAGGATTTAAGATGAATAAAATGTCATTTGATTCCACATTATGGTTACGGCTTTTTTCTAATGTTTTTTTTTTTTGCGCTTAACTGTCTTACCTTCGATACCAAGGCGTATTTTCTTGAGCCCCCTCTCCTTAAGCACCTGTTTAGCTACGTCACGATTTTCGACGTACTTAAAGAACCGGTAAATGTGAGTACTGTATATCACTGAAAGAAACATAGAGACAAATACTTAATACAAGTTATAGTTCATAGACTTATTATTAACACGGTACCACTATATATGATACATATATATACTCGGTAACACAGAAAATAGACATGTGAGAGTGAAAATGAATATGCCTATATGTTTCGCTCTTAATTCAAATGAGGTTTTAATGATTTAAGTTAAGCTAAAATTATACTCTAAAGGATCTTACATTTACAATCAATAGGCCTATACTGATAAAGAAACAATTTTCCAAACTGTTAATAATTTTGTAAAAGTGCATAATTTTCAAATGACGTTATCACCTTGTGTATATTCTTCGCCCATCTGTGGCGGGAATTCTTCGTCCCATTCGACCACGTCTTCCTCACTCAAGACCACGATGTGACACTCACGGTCGCCTCGCTAAAAAAAAAGAAATATACTCGGTTAGTGATACGACCTTATTTGATATTGTTTATTGTAATCCCTGTGTAGCGAATGAATAGTCAATGTGAATATACCAACAAACATATTCTATATTTTGGTAAACAACAAATATTTGAAACTTTGGAAATCGTCCTTAAATGTCTTTGCTGCTTTATCATTGTATATAGGTGGTAGGCTATTTCCTATGTTCGTTCCACTCTTTTCTTTTTAATTTTGACCAATTCAATATTCCATACCTGTGCACTATTGACCATGAGCGGTAGTATATTATCCTCGAGAAACACACTAAATTGATCATGCGCGCCGTCGTTGCTCAGCTCATGCAGCAGACCCCTCAGGTTCTGGCACTTGACGGTGTGCGCGTCGAAGGGAATGAGCAGATAGTCGCACGCCTCGCGTAACTCGCCCACGCTCACCGTGGAGGGACAGCTGATGACACCGCTGCGGTAGTAGTCCTTAGTAAAAGAAACACATAAATATCATAACTTGTGTGTGTGATTAACAAATAAAATCGCTGTTCCTTTGCTTATTACAACCGTTTGGTTGAGTCATAGGCGGCACAGACAAAAATAAATACAAACATGTTTTTCTATTAAAGACTTTATGAATATTACGAAAACACCGCTTCGATGTCGCGTGTTTAAACAAGCCCCTATTGAAGTTTGACAAGTAAAAAATCTATCAAAATCCATATTTTAAAAATTGAAACAATGAGAAGAGGACATAATAGAAAAGCAGAAAATATGTTAATACAATGTATATTGTTTGACGAAATAACACATAATTTTTAGTACTCACGAGTATTGCTCTAAAAAGGCTGGCAGTGAGACCATCGGCAACTTCGTATTCGCCGCGTTCATTGGGCCGCGTGAAGTTGTTTTCAAGCGACGAGGTGAACATTCTAAAAAACAATTACAAAATTCAAGATAAAAAATTATTCTATGTAATTCTTAAATTAAATAGTACAATTTTAGGCAAGAGAAGTACCTTGTTAATTAAATGAGAAAAACATGGCATCTAGGTATGAAAAATCGAATTATAAAATATCAAATGGGATCGGCAATTAATAACTTGACAACCAGACCCACAATACAATTTTAACCAAAACATCATAAATGCGGCGAATCAACTAAAACACTTAATAATCCTTACCGTCCGAGCATGGTATCGGGATGCGCGCGGAACATGTCGGGATCGACCACGAAGCGCGTGTCATCGACGACCAGCGTGATGCGCTCACTCGTGGTGCGCTGTGGGGGAGGAGGAGGTTGCGCGACGTCACGTGTCGACGTTGCATAGGTATCGGCGTTGCTGCTGTTCGATGTACTGCTCGGCATGTGATGGTGGTGCTCGTGGTGGGGCGGACCTGTAAATGGAATTCATTGTTGTTTCTTTTGAGGAAAGGGTAAAAGAAATTTAACGCTATGTTGGATTGACTTGCGTCATGAATCGGTTTAACCAATGAGATATCCACACTTGTTTGAATATAGAGCGTGACTGATATGAGTTTCCATCATCCTATCCATGATGGGCTCGAGAAGTTTGACATAAAACATAATTTAGTAACACTCATAACGTTTATAACGTATCAAACGATAAGTTATATCAAGCCTACCAAAAGCATTCGCAAATGCTTACACTAATATTAGCCTACGTATTTCAACCTACCAATATGCCTATGTCGGGGCCGACACCCCTGGTCGGAACCAATATCGTCGCTCATTTTCCTCGGGCTATGCAGCTCAGGTTCGTGTTCAGGTTCGCTGCTGGCGCCTCCTCGACTACTCACACTGTTGGATCGCTTTACTAGTATCGGCTTGTTGTTTTTCGGTGAGTTGTATGAGCTATAAGAAATAAAGAATATAGAAAAGAGGAAATATAACATTTTTTATTACGATTAAAGATATTCTATATAGTGTGTTCAACCAAACGTATTTTGTTTCGGTTCATCATCGAATCTCTTATTTAAAATGTTAGATTGCCATATCACTTACATAACTGTCTCTCTTTAACTGACTCTTACAAGATATCAGGGGCGGTATGTAAGTATGCATAGGATTTCCAGGATAAGTGTTGTGTGTGTATTACTAAATTGTAGTTACCTATTTCTTTTTAAACAAGTTTTCTTCTTTTCGTCTGGCTCTGAGTATTCAGTGTCACCATCGCTACTGTCGTCATATTGTCTGCGCCCGTAACGACGGTACGCCATACCTAGCAATCAAATATATATGATACCTTTCAGTTTTAAGTTTTCTTCTTCGTCTAAAACACACTTTATCTTTATCTTTACATTAATTTAGAACAACTCCGGTAAGATCATTTTGGATCAATTCGAAACACAATATACTCCAGTTCATCTTTTAGTTGTGCGATGAGAAGCGTTCTGTTTGCAATATGATAACACTAATAGTGTACCAATTGATATTTCTACAATCAACAAGTGGCGTTTTGAATTTGGATATTTACCTGGCTTATGCGCTGTCGGATGCCCGTGGGTACAAGCGTGACAGCACACCCAACTCGCGTAATTCAGGTTTGCCGGTGACGTATACTCCCGCGCATTTAATTTGTTGACAATACGCTGACAAATTTGTCTTACACCCGACTTACGTGACTACAACCTATTTTTATGAAATAGAAAATACATTCATTTTATAACACAATAACGCCGAATATACGGTTTTAAAATATTGTTCTCCATGTATACCGGTGTTTACGGCTTCAAATTGTTAACAATCTAATGTTCGAAAACAATTCTATACAATAGAATATGTTCCACATATCATAGCTTTGTCGGATGCATATACAATAGAACCTCGTCAACTCGAGCACGGTTACCTCGAATTACTGGATACCGATTTTAATGGCATAATGCCCCCTCTAGTTTTATATTTGTTGTCAAAAACAACGGTTTACTCGAATTCACAGGTGAATTTTAAGACCCAAGCACCCCGAGTTAACCAGGTTCTACTGTACATGTATATATTGATTTTCCAGATACTCGAAAATAGCCTCGGATACCGTGTTTTACATTTATGAATTAAAAAGTGACGATATGCCACTTTCAGGATTTGATGACGATAGCAATGGTCAATATACATGAAACTTTTTAATCTGCCAAATTTGGCACAGGCTTAGAGTCAAGACCGGGCCATCCTGAGGTCCGGGACCTCGTATAATTCAAGAATGTACAAGTAATTTGATTTACTTCGTTATGACTCGACTTAGTTCAATAGTCAACAATTCAATAACAAAATAAACATAACTCTATATAAATGTTTAATGTGTAACTTAAAGTCACGGACTATATGATTCTAAATCCACACAGTCCTGGAGAAAAGGAGTCAATCTTCGAAACTAAATACGCAAATTCGAACTTGTGTGAAAACGTAAAATTGACTTCTATCTTGAGCTGCCAAAGTTATTATACGCATAAGTACCTGTAATTTGGTTCTTAGATATACTTTTCAATGTGTTTAGGGCTACACAATCGTTATAATTTGATATTTTAGGAAAAATTTCGTTCACTTCCTTTGTTTATATCCGGTGCATTGTGGGTATTGAGCACGTTAAATAACTGAAAAATATAGCATGTGAAGAACTATTTTACGACATTAGAGAGTTTGGGCAGAACTATTTGTTTGACTAAAAGTTCGTTTGAAAGCATTCAAAACAACCAGCAGGTACATAAACAACATTGTTATTATAGTAAAATTTATCAAACTAAGGTGGCTCACTAAAACTGTTAAAAAAATCACAAAATTACATTTTTTACACAACCTCTCTTTTATCTCACGAATTAACCTCTAGAACCATTTTCATTTTAGACAGTTTGGGCAAAAATATTTTTTTGGGATTACCCTTTCGGTAATTCACCATAGGTATGTTGATTTTATTGAATTTGTTATTTGCACAATGTTCATTGTGGTTGCTCTTAAGTCTTATCATCAGTCTCCAAGCATACTTTTATCGATTTTAAGCAATTTGCCCAAACTGTCTTTTGTTACGGAAGGTAGGCAAGATCGACGTTTATCTTCCAAAAAAAATGTAATCTTACCATAGTTCTATACATTTGAGTGAATTGTGAATAGTAAATAACGCTACAAACACATCCAGCGTTACCAACATGCTCAGGGACCTAAAGTGGCAGTCCTTAGAGCATAGACGAAAAACCCAACGCCTCATAAACCTGTATAAGAACCGAAATGGCCAAGTCATCCTTGACAATTACGAAACGTGTTTCATACCATCTAGCTCATACCGTAGAATTAACCACGAGCATAGATACAATGTGCCCTTCTCTAGGACAAACTACCACAGGTTCTTACTGGAACGCACTTCCAGCAAACACCGTCTCGACACCAACCTTGAATTAATTTAAGACGTGTCTATCAGTCGGCCTGTAATATACCACACAACACTTCAACTGCACGCACCTTTACATAGATGTATAGCACGGAACATGCACATCAACAAGTCTACGAACTCAGATATATATAAACCAAAGTAACAGATCAACATGCGCACATGCAAACACTAACATAATCCTTCAAGATTGAAGCTGTTAAGTTACTCACGAAGAAGAAGAAGAAGAAGAAGAAGTAGAAGGTGAATTGATAAAACGAAACAGTATTCCAGTATTTGTGTAAATGTTGTAAGTAAACTTCTTCCTATGGCTGCACGTATTTGTATGTATATGACTGTAAAAATCAGACATGACGTAAATCGAACTATGAATAAGTTGTGTGATTCATATATAGTGGTAATTACAGTTCATAAATCATATCATGTATACATCATCATATCCTAATGTACGACAAACTATGTTTATGGATATTAAAGGGGAATTAAATGAATTAACTATTAATGTTGATCCCAAATGTTAAGAAAAATTCTTAAACATTTTAAAATTAAATTTATTTATATTTTCTTCTTAAAAGTCAAAATATCTGTTCTTATTTGATAGTTGTTAGGAAAATTATAACATATATATGATTTCAACATATAGAAATGCGTTGTTATGAGGCTTTTTATGATCAAAAAAATAAAAGCGGTAACAGACGTTTGAAGTGAAAAATACATTAATGTTTCAATTAATTACAATTAATAATAATTAATAAGACAATTTTATAGTGAATCACTCATGAAAAATGATAATTTCACACAAGTTGCTCATTAGCAAGCCGAACAAGTCATAAGAATATATTTTGAGAGTGCATTTCTACCATGTCTGAACGCAAAACGATATTCGAGATCGTTTGCAGTCATATCGAATAAAAGGAAAATCGACAACAGTTTTTATACAAGCAATTTAAGGTATAGAGACATACTTCCTTTTTTGCAAATTATTTTTTTTTCAAGGTACCACTAAGCTGAGTATACCAAAAGACATTGTATTTAACTTCTAACAGTCTTGATGCAAAGTACGTAAACATATTTGGAAGTCGAATCATCTCGTGTTTGGGTGAAGGTCAAATAGTTTTTTTTCAAAACTTGATTAATATAATATGAATACTTAACTATTTATTCTGTGAAATAGCTTTTACGCTTGGAAATTTGTATTACTGGCATTTTCACATAACAGAGCAACAATAAAAAAATATATATAATTTATGAATCTATAAATAATAGTTTTGAGCAAATGTGTTTGAAATCCTACTAGTTTTTGTGTATAGCATGAAACATTACATTATGTCCATTAGCCCTGTCGCTTTGTGTAAAAATGGATTTATTTAAGGTGTTGTTCAACTCCTTTGATATGAGTATACATTCATGCTATTAACGTTTTGCTGGCAATGTTTTTTTTGGTGTTTTTGTTGGTAAACTTAGAAAAGCTTAATAATTAAAAAATAATAATATTTCAAAGCCTTAAATTAGACCCAAATCCGATTCGGTAAAAATAAATTCCATCAAGCCAATTTCTAAAATCATTTGTTTGCTTCATCTGATTAGACTTCATTTCAGCAATCGATATGAATAACATGGTATCATTCTTAGTTGAGTTTTTATTGTTTTTCCTAATTTACACGGAGTCAACACCTGCTGAAAAATAGCACACGTAAGACGTACCTTATGTCTAGCGGCTTATAGCTTTGGCGTATTATATTCTTTTATCATTATAAAATTTTTATTTTGAAAGTTTTACGGTCATTACATATAAACGCTGAGTCCGATCATGTTAAACCATATATGATAGGAAATTGTGAGAACTAAGTACATGGCCGAAAAAATAGGCGGTAGTAGAAGGCGTTTGTCAAATTCTTTGATATGGAAAAAAGGTGTCATTATTAGGAAGTACGACCAATCTAAATATCGCTAAATTATGTATATATCTTTTTTATCTCATTATCGTTAGAAGCGTAATTTGGTACCATCTAGCAATTTTCGCTATGTTTATCATTTTCATAATTCCTAACTAATAGCCTTTATGTTTTGCTAATATTATCAGTTTGATCGTATAGAAATGAAATATCATATCTTAATTTCAACCATATATATGGTAAATAATGTATACATATATTGAATATTATGAATTCTGATATATGTATATCGTATATGAAATAATAAATTTCTACATAGGTACAAGAATATAATAATGTGAGAATGTGTCGGTTCAACACATGATATAGATAATGCAAAAAGTAGTGTAATTAAGCATATTAACTTATAGGTATTTTTTTTTTACAAGACATTATAAATGATTTACTTTGTAAAAAATCTAATTAATAAACCTATTTGCAGGATACTACAAAATTAAATTGAACATATTTATATGCAATCGCGGTCAACTGCATACAAACACAAGTTCTTTTTACAATAAACTCTGCAGGAAATGGCTAGACTTTTGGTGAGACAAAAAGGTATGATCTGCATAGAGATACGTAGTGATGAACTCGGGAAAATCCCGTTTGGTGACGATTTCATCGAACATGCTAGCGGCTGTCAAAAGCTGCTTTTTAAATTGTCCAGTGTTACTGCAAGGGAGCGTTTTGGTACTGGATGACAGCTCGGTGGCTACGAATTCTGTGATGAACCTTTGGACGAGGCGCCTGTCGACTGTTTGTCCGTTGCTGTCTTCCAGTTGTGCACCATGGCGTATCCACTGCCATACCTTGGTAGGGATATAAGTGTCATAACTGGATATTCCAAGGTTATCCTTTACTTTAAATATTTGTCAAAACAACGTTTTTAAATTAAAAATAAATCACCCATTTTCTGAAACGACACTTGATTTGTTGTTTTTACCCTTCTTATCAGTCTGATTTTAGATCATTAAATAATTAGACGGAAAAACAAAATGTTAAAAGAATTGACGTTTCATGACGTTTATATAAAACAGCTCTAAATACTCATAAATTATGATTTATTTTCATTATCGATCGATCACGTTTTGATGGAGTCAGAATATTAATGAGTGTATGGACAGGTCTAAATTCCAAGGTATTCCCATATATTTTACCTGTGATCTCGAAATTTCAGCCGTAGCCGAATCTTCCACGGCGCCTTTATAGAAGAAATGACCCTTTTCTGGAACATATGAATAATTGATATGCTACGAAATAGCCAAGTGAACAAATTTCGAAAGGTTATAAAAACTACTATGAAACTTATCTAAGTAGCTTTTAAAAGATCGTTGTCATATTATTGTTTTTTTTTTTATCGATCAACTGTTCTGTATCATAGGAGAAATGTGTTTAATGTAATGAGTATTACTTAGTCTTTTTAAACTATATCTTACCCTGCAACCAGGCCATGATGAACAAGACCCCAACACCAATGTTGTGTTTCAATCCAGCCAGCGTCACTCCTCCACTTGGCATTCGTAGTAAGTCATCAGCACGCACGCGCACATCGCCTCGAAGCACGTGTAACTGATTGTCGCCCGGCGCGTTCAAGGCGAACAACTGAAAATGGAGGGATGTTGCTTTATTATATAATTAAAGGTTTATTAATGTATGTAATGCATCGAAATTCAGTTGCTCTTTGAGATAATGGTTCTCCAATCAATATAAAAATGAATTAGGTGATATGAAAAGGGGGTTAGGATCTAATATTCTAACCCAGCAGAAGTTTGGGACTAAAAGTTCATTTAAAAAGACATGAGCGATCGAATCAAGTTATTTTTTTACCAAAATACGTTCATAATTTGGAATGCAATACTCATTCATTTTTTATTTAATTTTGCCTTGCACAAATTGGTGTAAACCGAGAGCAAAAAAGTTCGCTTTTATGACTAAATCTCCGAATATTTTCAATGTCAAATGCAAATATAATAATAATAAGGTTGATTTAAATATATACTGACATTTCATTCACAAAATGAAAGCGAATAAAGCATATCGTTTTGCAATTTTTTTTTTACAAAAAACCTTGGAAATGTTTATAAGACTCTTGAAATGTTCCCAAGTGTGAATACATTTAGAGCAATATCTCGGAGCTCTAGATTTTTCCCCATATAAAGAATTCATATCTTTATAACGTACATGTATTTTAACATAAAAATATTTAAAACGAATTATCGAGGTAAACGTATCTGGATGAAGCATATTGGTAACTGTGGTCCTGTATACAGTGTTATGAGTCAAGCCTTTTGATATTGCCAAATTTGACATGGATTTTAATCAGTTCTTGTAGTTCAGGGCCAAATGGACAAATTATTTAATTTATACCTCTTGAGCAGGTTTCAGCAGTTTCAGATCATATACCATAAAACCATCCACACCAGCACGGATTTCGTTCAGTTTTGAGCTGGAGAAGAAAATACAGAATCTAAAATTGCTCATTTCAATTTGTTTACATTATTTTTTTGTTGATAATGACAATGTGAGGGCGTTAGGAAAGACACGATTGATTTTTATTGCATGAAAGCAAGCAGTTTGTCCGTGCAATAACATAATATTTAATGAAGTCGAAAGGCAGCACTGGAAATATGGGACTTATGCTACATTTATTTATACATTGGAACTCTATATTATAAAAATCCGTCTTGAAACGAAGCAAAAGCATCACCCATAACGTTATAAAAACGTTTGTTGTTTCCTTAATATGCAGCCGCAAAAATGACGCAACATGAGTTGAACACCATGCGTCGCCAAAGATTTCCCCTTACCAATGTACCATTTAGGAGATACGAGAATGCTGCTAATCAAATCAAACGTTTGTTAATAGCTCGAGACGGCAGCTGCATAGTGATATCTAATTTTAATAAAATATTATTAACACATGAAAGTATATGATTTCATAATTAGCGCTATAAGGTCAATTTATACATTTGATCGTCCACCAGGATTTATACGGTGTATATATGATGATTATAGTTTGCACTATTCACTGTGCTAATATTTATTTGCGTTTTTATCATTTATTAGTATCACAGAAGGAATCAATAATATATCCTTTTTCACTTTTTGCACCTGTTTATGAAAAGACGGACTATTCAATGAAGGAAAATAATAATTTATTTTGTCCCTATACGTTTAAAAAATATAAAAACGAGATACGCTTATGAATTGTTATGTATTGTTATTTTTATTAAGAATATATTCAATGAAACTGCTTTAAATATGTTTCGTCAACTTAGTAAATAAAATAGCATTTGATTATTTTAAAGACAACTTGTAAGGACTGATTAAATTCTTGAACTCGTGCCCAAATTTTACCTTGCACCTACGTGTATCACTATATTAACCTACCTGCACACTTTCTTTATTGTCTGCTCTGACGCTCCTGGATCGGTGACCGGAAGTACAGGTGCCGCCATTCCTCCTGTTGCTAAGGCGCCCCTCTTGTGACTCAACTACGAAGCAAAGA
>LQRL01063333.1:13048-27527 GCA_001703475.1 Hydroides elegans | reverse complement strand
TTATCTTTGGCCGCGTTCATCGGCTTCGGAAAGCAACTCAAAACATAAATTAGGCGCTTCAAACTTAAAGCCACATTTGTATAAAACATAGTAGAAAATCTCTTCTGTTCACTCGAAAATCGCATAACATTACGCGCTTTTTCCGGGTGAACACGGCCCAATTAAGCTTATTTAGAGCTTAATTAAATTCAAGGCAGAAAACTTCTGGGTGGCTGCATGACTCTATAATTTAGTAGATGAAACCCTTTGGATATCAACTTTTTCACCCAAATTCGCCAAGTGTGTACTGTGTATGATAATTCACCGCGATAAAAATAATTTACTTCTCAGAAACTCGCCAAAACACAAGTGAACGATATATTCCAAATCATCTCTTATATAATTATACACTTACCTACTATTGATATTACTCCTTTGTTTAAGAAAACAAATAACCATAAAACAAAGATAATCGACATTGCGAAAAACTATATTTTTCAAATGTATTGAAGTTTAATTCAAATCCTACCCGTAATTTACTTTAAATATATTTGCTGCTTTTTAAAAGTTTTGCTTAATACAACAGTTATTTAAAAAACGTATTTGTGATTGGCAGCTGCACTTTGTTATTACGAATAAAAACAATGACATTTAAATAGAATATAGGCCTAAGAATCGCACGACCTGGATTTGATGTATATGTTTTTGTTCACACATACAGTATACCGTGGAACAATTTCTCATCCCTGTCCTAAGAAGCACCTCATGAGTTTTTTTCCCAACAAAAGGTCCTCTCAGTAAATCCAACTGGCTGAGACATACCTAGAAAAAATAAGCGTTTTAGATCGGAAAATTGAGGAATACCTTTTTGATAATTAATATATTTTCGTGATAAGTAATAAAAAAATATTGTAAGCTTTCAGTTATGAAATAAGCTTCTGTTTGTTATTCATGATTGGCAATTTAGTTAAATTACACATTCACTTGTTCACAAAAGAGTTTCTTATCTTGCGCCAATTTTGGTTAAATGAAAAAAAAAAAAAACAGCTCAAAGGACTTCTAAAACGTGAACAACGAAATCGCCACGTTGAAAATGGATTTGTTCGCTGCGGTTTGTATTTAAAATGTTCTTTTAAGGTGATCTTACAACTTTTTGAAAAATTGTGTCTTCTGGTGCCCCTTTCTTTCCCGGATCTAACAGTATGTATGTTGTCATAGGATTACAAAAAAATGAGTGCAAGTGCAAGCATTCTTGGATTCATCCTCAAGGTTTCGCATAAACAATATGCGAGGTTACGCATATGAGTTACGAAGTGTGATACGGTACTCTGTATGTTGATTGCGCATGTGATATTTCATTTGAAGCGACTGTGATAAAGGTGCTGAGATGTTATTATCTGCGATCTTTTCGTTTACGAAAATTTCGCAGGTATTAAAATCAGTCGAGTTTTTTTTCAAAATGCCATGTCCGACACTTTTCTATATGTTATAGGTTAAACTTGACATAATAATATGTATTAAAGCATTAAACATGACCGAAAGATGGAGCATAGATGGTTTTGATGAGTCATTGTTATATGATTGTCGAGATATTTAACATTTATGAAAAAATAATTCTCAAAAACCGACATTATTTGGTGCCTCGCTGAAAACCACTGAGACTCATTCTAGGCTCTCATTGGCCACTCATGTTTAAATGGACCAATGGCAAGACGTGCCTCTTTGTTGACATTCGTTACATTCGTTACATTTTTAGTCTAGACTATAATGTTAATGTTTGAAAAATAAGGTGACAATAATTCTGGAGTGCAAAAGTAGACCTTCGAAACTAAATTTTCTTCGAAATCAAATTAAGCGCCTTTCTGTACTTAGGTCAGTATTCCCCATGTATTCTTCTGTACTTAGGTCAGTATTCCCCATGTATTCTGTCTAAAGCAATTAGCTTATGTGCCCTTAATGGCATAAGCCTATTTTTACAATATTCATAGTTGAAACGATACCTCAAGAAGATCGCTGATATGAAATCTATGATTGCCTTTCTAGTTTAATTATTCAATTATTCAAAAATTAAAAAAAAACATTGAGGACGTCTTGATAATGATTTATGAACTGAATTTGAATACAGCTTATCAATTTCAAATCAAAATTTATTTTTTAAGTATCAACATATATATCTAAAAAGACTATCTTCGTTAAAAATATTTATGCGTGATTAGAATGATTCAACGTTGTATGTGCCCATTCCCTGCAAAAACCAACAATCTCTTCCTGTTCGCTATCTGTAAGTTTAGTAGCGGAAACATGGCTATCTTGAGTATCCAAAACCAATTCGTTGAGATTTTTAAAATGCTCCAAAGAGATTCACATGGTCGGTTATGCTTCGGAACTCAACAGATCTTTGATGAGTCAAGCCATTCGTCATCGCAAAGGTCATCCAAGGTCGACAGCTCACTGGTGACCGATTTTCCAGATTCATTAGTTTCCGGTTCTAGTTCTGTAGCAAGCAACAACAAAGTCCGAGTTTATACAAATCCTGATCAAAATCCAGCGGCTTCTTAGAGGCGACCGCTAGATCCGCAAGGAACCCACTTTCTTGCGATGTTCAAACGCAGAAATCCAGGTTCATTAGTGTAATATGGTCGTCGGTTCAAAGAATCACGGTTTCCGGATTTATCTCACTGCAAAGATAGCCAAGTCCGTGTATTTCCCGAATGGCAGACACTAGTTCAGGTGCGATGAAAAGCAGTCGGGATTTTTCGAATGGGCCGTTACTGATCGAAATGGATTTCGGTGAGTTGCCGCTTTGAATATCAAGTCAACAGTATACACTGTTCTTTGCCATCTTTCTCCATGCGTATCCAGCTAAGAATGGTTTGCAGAAGAGCGATTTCAAATATCGATAAATCTCTTTGGATGCATTGGTTCATCAGAAGGTTTAGGAAGATCCAGGTGAGCGGTTTGAGTTGATTGCGAGGAATACCATCGGATGGACATGATCTTGACCGCAAAGGGGTTGCTTTTCTTCGTCGTTTCATTCGTTCTCTGGACCATGACCAATCGACTGAATGTGTTTCCACCGAGGACTTGCAACACTTCGACATCGTAGATGCACGTCTTTAGTGCGTTCTCTTCCCTGACCAGAGCTCGAGTAATGTCGGGTCGGTAAAGGGCGGGAGAGCGGTATGATCGGCGGATGAGCTTTTATTATAACCTATATAAAGAACATATAAGAAAACCACAAGAGTGTAATATTTCCTTATGCTTTCACTATAGCCTCGTTTTCGACTTATCGCCCACTTTATATAAAAACAACATGATTTTCGTTGTAGAGTTTTGCTTCGACCATCGCAACATCCCAGTAGCGTGCAAGATCCAACAGAATTTGCTCACCTGAAACAAAATTGTGTGTTTTCACGTCAATTTTACTATAAAACAAGAATCCCCCCCCCCACCCAAATAAAACAGGACGCGTGAAAACGATGCTTATTTTTTCTTCAGTGTAACCGTGGCCTTCGAATTCTATCTTTCAATGTTTCTAAACAAGCCACAGTAAGCTATTAAAATACTTAAGGCTATTCGAGTTCGTAAATTGTTTGTAAATAGAAAACTAGATGTAATATATAGTTTACTTTGCACACTTCTATCAATATTCGTGGTTGATTTTCATATAGCAAAATATATCTACAATACTAGATAACCAGTAACAGATATATAGAAAATACGCTTTATAATAATTTTTTTTGTTTTCAATGTTATAATGATAACAATGTATGTACATCCGCATATGAACTGGAATTATTTGAAAAAAAAATGGGCACATTTTTTTTTATCTTAAATGCAATTAAACGGTCCGAAAAATCTAGAATTATTACAATAGAAGCTGGTTAAACATATCTGAAATGATTGGATTTTTTCGGCAATGACATCAATTGAAATTGATTATATTGAAATGATTGGAAATGTCTTAAAATTAAACTAGAATCATCAGAATATATATCATAACTGTTGAACACATGATTTTTATAATTCAGCCATCTTTACTCATTTACTCGTTTCCAATATCTTAACGCTTATTTGAGAAAACTATGTTACGTTTTCCAAGAATGTGCCTTAGAACGCCAGTCATGGTATAAACTATTATTTTCTTCGGGGGCGTCATGTAGCGTCAAAGAATAAATATGGCACTGACATCGAAGGGGTGGGCCTGAGGAGTGAGTGATTGAGTAATTGTTTCAAATGTTGACTTCTTTTCAATGTTTGATCGTGCGAAGTCAGAAACAAAAGAAAAAAAGGAAACAAGACATATCACGTTTATTTCTACTGTCGGCATTATATTTTCGATGATTTTTTTTCATTGCAATGATCAAACTATGAATTTTAAGTTATTTTAATCAGTTAACGTTAGCAAGGATTATCGCAGAAATACTATGGATGAAGTTAAAATTATTTTGACATCTTTGTTCATTGTGAGTATATATGATATAGTTTACATAAAGTTAAGTACTAATTACATTTGATTGACTTTACAACAATGATTTTATGTATCTTATTGTTTTATGGGTTACCAGGAATATATGATTCCAGGCAAATGCATTTTATAAAAAGAAAATCAAAAGCAAAAATAATAAAAAAAAGTATACCAAATGGAATGATTATAATCATGAATATTGTTATTAAGTATGATAGTAAAGCGTTTGTTGTTTTGTTTCAGATTTTCGCAGTAAACGGCACTACCGGTAAGTTTGTTGCACTGAGTCCAAAATATATATAAAATAAGGAAATGAATAAAAAACAACTTAAAAATATAATTGAGTAAGAGAAATACAGTTAGAGGTTGTTAAAAGTGTAACTAAATGAATACATGTTAAGACTTTTAAAACCGCTTCTTTACAAGACTATTACATATAATGTCAAAATTGCGCCACCATCTATGGATCAACTATTAAAGCACAGACAATTTTATAAATTTATAAACGAAACTGAAACACAGTCACGTTCACAGATAAAATGAATGTTTAAATACCTTTCCTATATCTGTTTCACATAAAGGTACCACATGCAATTTTACACTTGGTTCAGTGTCGGATTCCTGGCGTCTCAATGACTACATCAGTGTGACCTTCATTGAAGAATATATGACCTTGATTGACTTTGAGAGCACAATAATAGGTGGGTCTGGATGTGACGGTTGGAAATGATAGTATGAAGAGATTGATCAGTATAAATTGGTATAAATATCTTAAGGGGAAGATGAAAGATATCAAATAAAAATAACTCAACTTTATATATACACTGGCAATTGAAATTGAGTACATGAAGATGGTACGTACTTGATTGATAATACAACATGTACCATTCGATATTTCAAGATTATTGTATTCTTGGTGATCATCCTATTTATACGAAAACATAAATCTAATTAACACTTTCTTCAATAGTATCGATCAGCCTTTAAATGGGCAAGGATCATTAGCTTTTCTTATTTCTTCCAAATCACAAGTTATAATTACATTGAATGACCTCCCCTCTTCACAGCCGAATACACATGTCAGGGCGTAACCGGAAGTGGTCAATTTTCGCAAGTCGACTGGACGTATCACGTGGTTTCAAACGTCGATGGGTCATCGCAGATGTGCTTACGTCTTTACGTCACTGACGCACTTATAGTACTATGGCAGTCACCACCAGGTAAGCGAGAGAGTTGTCATTTTAGTAAAATGCGACTTAATATAATGTACCGAACCAATTTAACACGATATTTGAGGTTACTAAATAACCCTTGGCAAAAACATCATCTTTTCAATTCAAAATAAAGAAGATACACTCACAGTATTTATCATAGATGCCAATTATAGTTAATTTACATGTATTTCGCTTCTTTTTCAATGAAGGGATTATACCTGGCACATCTTTATCACGTTCAGGCTACAGTCCCAGATACGCTGGTAAGAAAACAATTTGTTATCTTTGCATCTGATTTTAAAACATTCTATTTTATTTTGAATAAGAAATAAGCTTTCAATCAGCCACGAATCCAATTATAGGTGGCATAGCGATGTATTGGTTTGATTTGGAAATGCTAAAGAAAACAAAGTTAAGCACTTCTTTTCATATTCTTGTTACAATAAACGTTTTACTTAATATGTTTTTTTCACAGGCTCCAGCACATTACTGGCTGTCGATTGTCGCGAGATTGTTACATATGCACCACCGCCCACTATTTTCCTCAAAGGTATGCCAATTCGATCCGCGTTATTAGGCGCGGATCCAGAAACTATAGAACCGGGTAAGCCAATGGTATAAAAATCAAACCGAACAAGGTGCGCCAATCTTTTTATTTATTTTGCAGTAAGTATTTGTGTTTTGAAATGTCCGAATGTAGATTAAAATATGAATGCAATGATTGCTTTGATTTTTGTTTTAATTGGACACCATATTGCCAATATTCAGCATGCAGCTTCCTGTATCCCTGTCAGACACCGTTTAAATTTCAGCAAAGCTAGTTGTTCTCATAGTTATAGGAAACTAAATTTAGTAAAATGCACTTTCAAATGTACATTTTTTATATAAATATCCATTCTTATTGTAGAAAACATAGACCTGGCCTCTTCCGCATGCTTCGCGTCAGTGCCCGGTCTATATCAAGTTGTGTTTGACGATGGCAGCGGACCACAGTGCGAAGATGATTTGGGTTCCGTTGCTGAGATCGTTTCTGGGGAAATCATTATCAACACGTGCTATGCTGGTAATAATACAAGTAAGTATAGACGTCGAAAGGGAAAGGACGTTGTTTATCATACATTCCATTTTAATGAGACGAAGCCAGCCGAACGCAAGAAGGACGAACGTTCGTTCACAGTCAAGATGATAAATGACATCCGGTCCACTTTCACAAGGGACCATGTGACGACGCTCTTTCGACGTCGTGTCCTTATGTCAAGTCAAATGAATAACAAATTCCATAACGCCAATTCTGGTTCATCTGGTATTAATCTTAAGGTATATTCAATATGGATGCGTATGAATTCGGTTCGTCTGTACGCCTTTCCTCTTTAAGTGATCATTTGCTTTAAAAAAATCATAAATGTGCTACCCTTAAAACCTTTCCATTGCATTCTATTATATTTAGTCATGGTTTGCCATACTTTTTACAAAAAGAACACCTTTTTTCTCAAAACTCTCATTTTCCAGGACTGCCATTGCAAAATGCAGCCAGATTGAAGTGCGCAGGACCAATCGAATCCTCTGCACTGGATGATCCCTGGACGGAGACCGCAGTGGTTTTGCAGTATGAAAACGAGGATGCCATGTATTACTATTGTGCGGTAAGTATATAATACATTTTTATTTCGTGTCACTAGTTTTTCTACTTAAAATATGAATAAGTATTTTCTCTTATCATTCATAATATCATTATGTGTCTCGTATTAAATAATGCAAAATGTAAGATGATATGATTGCACTTATTTAAGAAAAGGTGCTAGATTCTTTTCGTATTCGCTTTCAATAATAGGATTCTGTTTACATATCTTCTTTAACAGTAAACGTACAAAGTACACATAAGTACACGCGTTGACCAAAACATATACCCAATAAAACATCCGTTTGATTTTATAGATATATAATCCATGTATTTGGCAGAGAATCTACATCGACATGAGCCAGCGACGTTTCCAGATGTCTCTAGACTACACCGATCGCCCGGACGGGGTCATTAAGTGCGAGAAAGGGGTCAGTGCCCGATTGGCACAGCCCGACCCCATGCTGCAACCGGAACTGGTCGGGCTGGACTTCCTGGCGCTTGAATTCACACGTGAGTATTATTAAATATAGCCTTGCCACGTTGTGTTAAATACTCAAGCCCAATGACCATCAGGCATATCATTTATATTATCATCAAGTTTGATATACCTTTCGAATATTTTTGTTGTATTTCCAGCGCTTGATTTTGACATGCACATATTCGTTTATTCAAATTATAATGAAAATCGGGCAGATGATGGCAGCGATTCCCGATTTCGGTAAAATTAACTTTTCATATTAAGCACAAGAATGCTGTTGCTATACGTCCCTCCTAGGCCTAGATTATTCGAGTAGCAACGTTGGTTCATTAATATTTTGAATGTATTTTTATGTATAATTACTATTTGTAGCGGCTGAAACAATCCTTTACATTTGTCTCCTATTGTTATAGCGGCTGATTGTGACCTAGGCGTTTGCAGAAACGGGGCACATGTACGCAGTTGTTCGGAAGACCAAGCTACGAATGCGCATGCGCGCAGGGATACAGTGGACACAGTTGCCAAGGTGAACGTTATTGTTATGATCTTATTCAAAACCAAGATGTTTATGCTTGTGCTATCATAAAATGCACAACAGCACGATGTGTGCAAAAAGAGGAACAGTACGTCGGCGCTTCTATTATTTTGATATAATTCTTAATTATATAAAGCAATTAAATCAATCACATTTTCATATTTTTGTACAAAAATACATAAAAGTAATATTTATCAACTAATCATTTATGTATAACGATAATTGTGTATAATAATAATTGTCGAGACTGTTGTCAATGTGATATTTCTGTTTATGGCCATAGTCAAAGCCCCATAAAAATGGTTATGGTTTCAATAATTAATACAAAAGAGTCCGATTTGTTCAAAGAGAAAGATGGTGCTATTATAGCTTCTATAAATCTATCATGTGCACAAAGTGCTCATGAACATGTTCATATTTTTTTTCATGTATAAAGAAACACATACAAAACTCTATTTGTCTACAAATCGTTATTCTATATAACATTTTTTTTGTAAATCCAATAATTCCTTTATCGGGAACTGTATGTTTATTAATTTATATTCATATTATCATTGTTTAACATTGCAGTGTTCAATCCATGCGAGGCCCCAACTCAACCTTGCGAAAACGGTGGCACGTGTTTGTATATTGAGCACGAGGTCCACATGTGCCAATGTCCAACTAACTTCACCGGAAACAACTGTGAAGCATGTAAGATTTTATTTTTGTATTAATCTATGCTATCATATAAGATATGCTATCAATTTTTAATACCACATTTATTAGATATGATACCCGTTGTTTATATCACAATCATTTGCAATTCTAACATTTACATTGGACGTGCTTTATAATATGTTTATCCTACATGTTTATCGCTTGAAATGATTCCTGGGAAGCCTATCCATGAAAGCGATTGCAGGAGAAGCATTGACTGTCGACTTAACGTAGATTTTATATAAAAAATACTGATCAATACTTAATATATTCATGTCTCAATACTAAACACAATTTTGTATTTGTTTGAATAGTGTTGGACATTTGCTTGCGTCTACCATACACGTGTGACAACGGGGGCACGTGCCAATCCGTGGACGACTTCAATTACACGTGCTCATGTGCTTTGCCCTTCACCGACGCATTCTGCCAAACAGGTAAACCACCTTTTAAAAATGTGTTTTGAAAGCGTATATAGTCAATTCGGCGGTATCATTAACTGTTCGAGGTGTTCCCCAACACACTTTAAAAAACTCAGAATGATACATAAGCGCTCATTTTGTGTTAAAGCTAAGCGCCCTTATACAGTAAAAACCGTTTATAAGTTGACAGCTGCACGCAAACACGCAAATTACAGCACGCAAACACGAACTTTTCTGCACGCAAAATCTCAATTTTGTCCACGCAAACACGCAAACCCGCAAACACGCAAAACCGCAAACACGAAAACACGCAAACCCACAAACACGCAGAGGGGTTATAAAAGCAGTGTTATCATAATTCCTTATCATTCATTCACAATACCTCAATTATCATTTGAGCTTCGTGAAGCTGGGATGCTTATGAAAATGATTTGTTATTCAATCTTTCCTGGTTACAAAATGTTCTATATTTACAAACCTTTCTGTATGGCCTATATTATGTATACGGTAATGAGATAAATTTAAAGTAGTTTAGTTAAAAATTATGTTTTATTACTTTCAAAAACAGATGATTATTAAACATGTAAATGTATTAAGTCGTTGAGCCCCCCTCGTTATATTATACCATTAGAGCTGTTTTGTGTCTAGAAATACATTGATTAAAGTTTATAAATGTTGAAAGACAAATATATGGTTCCAAGACAATTAACGGAGAAATGAAGTATACAATGCTTATTGCATCATAAGTTTAGCTTATAAGCACAATGTCCGAAAAAGACCGAATGAAAAGATCAGGGGCCAAACATGTGAAAAATTCTCAATGCCCAAAATAATTCCCTCAGGCTTTTTATATTCTATACGCAGTTAATCTATCAATAAATATATTCCGAGCAACCAGACTTGAAAGCAGACTTACAACTATTACCCGAGCTAAAAAAACTCAATTGTTCCAAATATACCAATTTACAAGATACAAGGTCGGAAAATATGATAGGTGATCAATAACCAAGAATAAATGTGCTCTCAGGCTTTTGATAAAATAAAGTCTTTCTATATTTAATAATACCGAGTCTAAAACTATGCATAACAACCAATAAAATACAGAACGCGCAAACACGCAAACACGCAAGCACGCAAACACGCAAACACGCACATAAATCTGCACGCAAATATCAGAATTTGTCCACGCTGAAATCATATCATGAGCACGCAAACACGAAGTCAACTTATAAACGGTTTTTACTGTAAGTTTCACATTAGCAATGCATTAAAAAATGTATCAAAATTATTTTCGACAAGCTTTTTCCCCCCTGAAAAAAGTAGAAAGTATGTTTTGATCCGTGCATTCTCGGATTTCATGTATTGATTAAAATATATAATATAATTTCCAGAGTTATTCGGCTGCGAGCTAGATGGCTGTGAAAACGGAGGCACGTGCACCGAAAACACCACGTGTGAATGCGGCGAACTCTTCGAGGGGTCAAGGTATGATTGGATTTTCTTTAATCAGGGTGGATGTAGAAAAAGTTGTAGGAGGTCTGATGTGTTTTTTTTGGCATAATGTATAACGGCGCGCTCGTATATAGATACGTGTCTGTAAAATAAAAAGTTCAATGCATAAAACTAAACAACTTTATAGCATTGAGATTGACAATGTGTCAAATTACTTCTGTTATAATTAAGTTTAAGGACTATTGCAGCTACTTAGACCTATATGTATTCGTCACTTCTAATTTTCATGTATTTTACTGTCTAATAAAAACCGACATTTTTAGTTTAAAAGTATTTAACTAAAGCTATGTTCTCTTTTGTTTTTCTCAGGTGTGACGTTGCAATAACTGTACCCGAGGAGCGCACTAGAGTCACCGCAGAGAAAGCGAAAAACAAGAAAAAGAAGGAAGATCTCACGCCATACATTGTTTTGATTCCAATCTTCGGCGGTTTAGCCATCATCTTCTTCACGATGCTCGCTGTATATCTTATTTGCTATTCGCGTTCCAAGAAGGCAGACGATGCATGTGAAACAAAAGCAAAACGACGAAACTCCATCCAATGGTATAGCTTCCGGCCGACGGGACCTAAGATCCTGAATCGATCGTCCAATAAGAAGTCCAATAAGAAACCGCCACAGTTTAATCACGATAGACCGAGACTCAAGACGTGGGACGAAGTAAACAGGGAACGAGCGACAGTACCGCCACCTATGGACAAAGAGCGGGAGCGAGCAATAATAACAGAATCTATCGAACAAGAGCGGGAACGAGCGATTAAAGCAGAAACTATCGAACGAGAGCGAGAGCGAGCAATTGAACTGTCAGCTGTTGATATGCAGGGACACCTAGATAGACATTCAGAAATGTTGAATAACACAGAGGTACCCCAGTATGGAAATCAACCACAGCATGTATATGTCAATGTTAATGGCGGTGAAGACAATGTAATGCAGCCGGGTTTAGACCAAGAATGATTTCATACCTCTCTATCTAAGATTTTTGCGCTTTAATCGGCTGTATAGAAGTGAACCTCAAATTATTGCACAACCAAAAGAAATGTCAATCCTAGCTCTCTTAACTGTTTTAAGTCCAGGCGAACTTTGATAAGCATGAATATTCAGAAAGTTGTGAAGTTGTTATTTTAGCAGAATTTAGCTTATACATTGTATGAATTCATTGTATGTAGTGCATGTACATGTGAATAAATTTACGCTTGCTCATGCCTAAGTAACCTATTTCCTTTCTTTTGTTTTTGCTTCGCTTCGAAGTTTCAAATATAAGGTTTTGAATTAATTTCTAAATATTGGTTATCAAATCAAATATATTACATAATAAGAATTAAAATAACGAAAACTGTATGTTTTGTATCGAGAATTGTATATATTACGCTCAATAAACATGCGATATGAAGAACTGAATTTTATTTTTTTTCGACCCAACAACATCGGTTCCTCCAGTCCGTCCCTTATGAAAATAACACATGGCCTCGTTTTCTGACCCTTTTGTTCACCCTAAAATACACTTTATCGTCTAGACAAAATCGCCCCGATTGTGAACATTATAATATTGAATACTATACTGTGTCACGGCTAAAAAAACACGATAAAATTGCATTTTAAAAAGAAATCATAGAACAAAATAGAATTATTTTATAATAAATATATGAAGATTGAAAAGTTGCGAAACATATATATTTTTTTCGATGTAGTTCAATTACTGCCAATGGGTGCAAGCTCTGAATTTCAACCGGAAGTGCCTCTGGCCTAAAATTCCAAAACTTTGTTATATAATAGGTGTGCCTCCCTCTCACGTGTTTTATCACGCATGTTTTGATTCTTTGAGGGTAAGAGTGAAGAGACATAACAAAGTCTGCGCGCTTAATAGAAAAACTGGGTCTATGCTATAACCAAATATATAAGGTTTGAAAATGTTCACTAAAATTATATATTTTATACGGTTTACCAGTTCATTCCGGCGGATGGGACTATTCCTGTTTTATTTTTTCCATATCATGGACTATAAATTTTTAAGGGAAAAAAAATAACGTTAGGGGCCTGGCCACACGGAAAGCTTCTTCGAGTTTGTTTTATCCTATCAAAGTGTGAATAATTGTCAATAATGTGTAAAACAAAAACGCAGAGAAACCCTCATTGCTAGACGGGATTTTGAGTTTCCATCAGGATTGCAATGAAACCGACGGTTTTTATTTCCGTGTGACCAGACCCTTATGGAAGAATATCTCAGGAAAAGCTTAGACGTGGGCCCGCAAAGATTGTCCTAATTTCACGAAATATTTTTGGGTCTTGATTCACAACTTTCTTATTTATCAATGAATATTGACTATACTTTTACACAATCTAGATTGATCATTCATCTATGGATTTCATTACTTTTCAAACTCAAATGCTGATTTTAATTGCTCGATATTCGAATTCCAAAAATTGTATTCTTCCTACAGAGCGCCCGAAACTCTTGTCCTATTTCAAAAATAGTTGTTTTATAACAAATATTTGATATTATAAACAGCGAATAAATGTGTAGATGGTTCGTATTCGTGTTTTAAGTTATTAAACGAAGATTACACTTTGATTTGCAAAAGTAAATATGACTATAAAAGGAACAATTATATGAAATATATGTATGCTTATATTTTTCATCGATAAACAAATAAATTATCATACATGTATATATAAAGTTCCATATATATTATCAAGAAACAGTTCGCTGACAGATAACAACAATAGAATCTATCTTGACTAGAATGGGGCCAATTAAAATAATTTGACTATATTGAAGTCTTTAATAACTCATTATTTAAACAATAAGGCACAAAAAAAATATTATTAGAATTTGATGTGACACTTTATAACCTTAGACTATAAGGCGTTGATAGGAATTTGTCTTTTATTGGGTCTCACTATTGTGCATATTGAAGCGATGTGCTCATTGTGATTTATGCTACTTGTCAAACATTGTTAGAATTTATGTGGACAATATGATTTGAAAAAGAGATTAGTGTTCATGTTTTATATTCAAATTTGCACACATTATTTCAAAATGAATGCGCCGTTTCGTTAAAGGCAATTTGTTAATACGTTGAATGACAAATATATAAGTTTATTCTGACCATAACTGCTTAAATTGAGTCAATATAGGGTTGAATAAATATCAAATTAACCAATTAGGACAAGAATTTCGGGCGCTCAGTACAAAGAGTACGATTTTTGGAAGTCGAATATCGAGCAATTCAAATTCGAATTTAAGTTTCAAAAGTAATAAAATCCATCGATGAATGATCCATCTAGATTGTGTAAAAGTAAAGTTAATATTCATAAATAAATAAGAAAGTTGTGAATCAGAACGCAAAAATATTTTGTGAAATTAGGACAATCTTTGCGGGCCCACTTCTACCATTTCTCTTAAGGAATCTGAGCACCTAAATTTAATATGATTTTAAAGTGGCATTCTTCTTGTCTGAATAGCCTTAAAATCTATTAGTGAAGATTGATGCAAAACAATGTTATAATAGCAATCGACATTTTTAATGAACCAGGGTAAAAAAAAACATTT
>LQRL01063315.1:13488-28990 GCA_001703475.1 Hydroides elegans | reverse complement strand
TAACTTGAACGAGTTCAAGAGGTGCCTATCTGAAGCTCTATAAACTCATAAACAATCCTGTTCCTGCACGCACCTGTAAATAGATGTACAGCACTAGAGTCATGGCACAGAAACCGCATATAAACATTAAGAAAAGTAAACGTAACAAACTCAACAAACCAATATGACAGATCGACATGCGCCTTTACACTGACAAAAGCCTTCAATTTTGAAGTTGTTCAGTTACACACGAAGAAGAAGAAGAAGAAGAAGAAGAAGAAGAAGAAGAAGAAGAAGAAGGAAACTGATAATCATGAAATAATATGCATAGAAAGCTTAAATCCATTGTATATTAAAAGAAAATATTATACTCTGCCAGCTTTATCTAGACTCACATTTGTATATCATCCAAGGTAAGATATGTGGTTTGAAAATAAAATATATATTTATTTTGGTTTAAACGTTTCAAATCATTGTGATTGATGCTCTCAACTTATATTTTAACCTTATTTTTTATTCTTTGTCGATTGAAATCTCATGTATCACAAATGTATATTTGTTGATTAGGACTTAAATTAGGTCAATCAAACAATCAATTCGCTTAACTGGTCTTCTGTTAAAAATTGTTTGTTATGACTTGTATGCAGCTGGCCTTATAGAGTCCTCTGACTCCTCTCACATGATAGTCATGTGATATATTTGTACACCCACCACCTTAGGTTTCAAAATCTTTTGAACAACTATGTTAAATCAGCAGTATCTTCTTATTTACATGGTACACCTTATATTTTATTCAATAGTGATATCTTATGAAATTCGTTGTCAAAAATTGCTTTTGCACTTTTAAGAAAACGATAACGATGGATCTCTTGCTCGGAGAGAACCCTTAACGTACAGCTACGAGTACACATGTGACCCCAATTTGAAACCGGTCCCAATATGAAACACTCTTTTGAAAAGTGGCTCCAGACACTAAAACATGCAGAAATCATACGTATATTTTATATAGTAAAATGAAATATTTACTCGTACACATTTAATTATAAGTTTAATACGAGTACGTATACTCTTAGGTTTCTGTTAATCTTTCCGTCTGACAGTCCACTGTATCGATTGAACTTAAGGTTGTCAAGTTTCGATTACAAAATGGCCTCTACTCGTAAATTGCTCTTAGGATTACTAGCCCTGTTGTGTACCCTTCACCTAGCATGTCATTCGCAGACTTACATACTAGACACAGTCCTGGACACCGTGAACGATAACCATCATCTCTGACTGCAGTGTTATAACTTGTGATTCGCCCTTTGTGATAAAAAATCTCTCGTGTCTATTGTTTACGTTTAACTAAAAATTAGCTTTGATTTCAATTCCAATAATTGATAAATGGCTACTTATATTTTGATTGATTTGATTTCAGATCGGCCTGACCGCGTGTCGGTCGGAAAAGACGTTTCGTATTGACTATGACCACGACACATTTCTGAAGGATGGCGAACCGTTTTCGTATGTTTCGGGAAGCATACACTACACCCGAGTGCCACCTTATTACTGGCACGACAGGCTGCTTAAGATGCGTGCAGCCGGCCTCAATGCAATTCAGATGTACGACGAAATAATATGCTTTTTTTTGTTTTAGTCTAAAAAATATACATAGTAATTTATAAATGAACTATATTTAGACTAGTATAGCACCTTTATATTTTGGGTTTAAGCATTATTTAACGTTTTGTTTTCATATATATATACATGAATTCATGTTTTTAATTGCTAAGATAGAAATACCAGTACATATTTTGCCGTGATGATATTCTATATACATGATATACACGTGTATATATATGCTGATATTGGGTGCGTTTCTTTTTGTTCAGAAGTTTCAGAAGTTTAAGAACTTTAAGAAATTTAAGAAACTTCAGACAGAGTGTAAAAAGAAACGTATTGTGTCTGAATGTTCTGAATTTTTAAGGTCAAGGTTAGCTCATCACTTTTTCTACATTTTCTGTACAAAATAGCGTTCAAACAATTATAAAATTTACTAAATAGTTTTTTGGATTATACAATGGCACAAAATCACCATTTATAAACAACAAAACACAAAATTTAAAAAGTAAACAAAACCAAAAATCAAAAGATTGCGTCACGTGACTAAATTAAGAAATTTAAGACAACTCTCAGTTGTCTTAATTTTGTCTGAAACTTCTTAAACTTCTGAACAAAAAGAAACGCTTTTTTGCCTTAAGTTTCTTAAACTTCTTAAACTTCTGAAACTTCTGAACAAAAAGAAACGCACCCAATATTTCAATGGAAATAACCGTATTTTGCAGATATGTACCATGGAATGCACACGAGCCTGAGCAGGGATCTTATCAATTTGAGGGACAGAATGACCTGGTCGGATTCCTAAAGACTGCTCATGACATAGGACTCCTGGCGATCGTCCGTGCTGGACCCTACATGTGCGGCGAATGGGAGTTTGTGAGTGACACTATATTCATTTGACTATTAGTCGTATAAGAAGTTATGAGTTTGGTTCACGTTGCGATGCATCCTTCGTAAATATATTGTGAACATATTTATGCTTTTCTTTAAAATTCACTTTAGTGTAATCGTCAAGTTTAGGCTGGATATTATGTCTCTTCAGTGTATTTGGCGTTGATAAATAGGTAATGTTGCGAAAGTAATAATTGATTTAATATACATGGCATTTCATCTTCATAATCAATATGTTTATCATTGAATCGATAAAGCCACAATCATAGACGTCTTTCAATACCACGTTAAAGATCAGTCTTACTCAAATGTTCCTTCTCTTTGTCAGTAGATGTCGGTTTTGCTCTATAGAATGGCATGAGGAGATAATCGTCAATATTGCATGCGTATTCTCGACCAGTGCATAAACTAGTTAAGCTACCTGTAAAAAAAAATATGTTACAATTGAAACTTAAAGCTAACAAGATATTGTCAGTAAGTCTACTCATGTACAGTACATATGCTGATGATAAAACAAATGTTAAATATCGGTAACAGTTTTGCATGTTAAACTCATGATCTCATGGAAAGATTTGAAATATATACCTGTTGCGATGAAGATTACCAGCCCGAATGGCAAGTACCACCAAAATGATATACTGAAAATCCAAACGAGCCAACCATCTTGTCCTTGCGTTTCGTTTAAACCATCCTTGATACTGCTTATATCAACAACCGGAGTTGTATATATGGTGTCATTGTGCCCAGATAAATTTTCATTGTAATATAAATGTGTCGTGAGATGTTTGCCTTGAACTGTATCTAATTCGAAAATTAAACTGTTGTTTTCCAGCACATAACATTGTTCTGTAGATGTCGATAACAACGAGTGGCTTAAGGTATCGGTGTAGTATTGTCCACATGATATCCACAATAAAGTACCGAGACAGCATAAAGTACCTGCCATCAACCCTTTTTTGTTAAACCACGGGCAAAAAAGACCAGCAATAAATGTTCCCCAAACAGGAATCAATGACACGTTCAAAGTTCCCCATAGTTGAATAACAGTTCCCCCAAGTTGTTGAACCATAATGCTAAACATCATCGAAAGCAACCCTATACACAAAACAATGAATCTGCTTATATTTGTCGCTCTTTGCGCGGAAACATTAGGAAAAATATGCCGACACAAATCATCCCATAACATAGCCGCTGAGGCATTAAGATACGAGGATACTGTGCTTATAGATGCCGCCATATTACTTGCAGCGAAAAACCCTAAAACTCCGGAATAATGTAGATTTTCTAGCACAAAATGAGGCACTAATTGATTCGGTGTTGAAATGGCGCCTTGTTTTAATGGATCACAACCTATGCTTGCATAATAGGAATAGAGCACTATTCCGACAAAAATACATAAAGAATGGAAAAGGAGCTCGCCAATATGCGAAAACAGAACAGTCGTTTTCGCCTTTGAAAGTGATTGGACATTGGCATAGCGTTGCACACTGGCCGGATGAAATGCATGGCTACAGAAACTCACGGATGATCCACCCACCAGAAACGCCCAAAACGAATAACGAAGCGTTGGATCGAATCGAAAATCCAACATATCTAAGCGGCCACCAGACCTGGCTAACCTCCAAAATTCACCGAAACCTCCGACTTTTAAAAGTGCGCTCGTAAGCAGCATAAAAACACCAGAGAACATACACAGGCAAAGAATGACATCAGTCCATATCACTGCCTTTAAGCCACCCATCATAGTAAAACATATGGCGATAGACGACATAGTTATGATAACCATGGTTAATGACCAATTAGAAAATACAGATATGACAACTGACGCTGAATAAGTGACCACGCCGAGATACATAACTGAATAAGAAACCAAGAATATGCAGCATATGCTCTTAATGAATTTGGATTTCCAGCGAAGTTCGAGATATTGATTTATACTGACAACCTTCAGAGGATATATTACAGGAACTATGTATTGTGCGGCAAGTAATGAACCGATAATACAAATCACCATTATTAGATACTGCCCACCATAATAATAAGCTTCTGCCGGGACACCAACTATACTTATAGAAGACTTATGTGAAACAATGAATGAAAGAATGGTCGGAATAAAATTTAGTTTTCTGTTTCCTGTAAAATATTCCGCTACCGTTTTCTGACTTTTGCCGAAAAATGCAAAGAAAAATCCTATCCCAATGACTGTTATGATTATAAAAAGGAACACTACATAATCATACACATCCAATGTATTTGATTTATCCATGATTCAATGTATACACGACTTTCTAAATTCACCTGGTTCCTTTAAATATTCATTTCAAACTACATGATGTATTGAAATTAACCATGAACTAAATCACGGAGAGGGTACGTGTGCATGTTATATCGAGTGGCAAGAAAACGAAGATGGTTTCAAAATAAAGATAAAAAGACGAGAAAAAAATTGCACTTACAATGTGGTGCATAATTAAATGTCTTTGTGATTCCTAATTTTATGCAAATTCGATGTTTTTTCAATTAAATTATCAGCTTGCATCATACTGATTAAATTCACATCATGCTTTATTTAGAGTAAATTTCTATACTTTGAAATTTAATGAACAACATGAAAAAAAAAATGATTCAATGCGTAGTTTCGGAAAAATGTTACACCCGCAATCGGGATGCATACACACGAATTATAAATATTAGATTCAGATTCAACTTTAAAGCAATTACTTAAATTCTAATATGTTCAAAAACACAATATGAAACATTTTCAAATGCATATTTTTTCATGTTTATCCAACGTATTATTTAAAAGAAAGTCTTAAACTTAATCGCGATGGAGGAATTTCGATTTCTGGGGATACGGAGAGACCCCATTGTTATTTCACTAGTCTGTGTCATAACACAGTGACACCAAATCTCTCTTGAAAACAATCCGGGTCGGATTTTAGCCCGGAGCTTTGAGCCTACCTGAGTTTCAAATTGAAATTTTATAAATATGTATTCATATAATAATTGATGAGACTAGTGTTTGCTAAAGCTTTGAATGTATTTGTCTTTTTATGTTTTTCTTTAATATACATTCCCCTTAAGTTTTTTTCTATCCGATAATTTGTTTGATCTGATAATAATTGTAACAAAAAATCGTCGACCACTTTTAATGATGCAATACGAAGAAGCGCATGCAATTTCGGCACGCATATGTTGAAAAATTGGATACCATATCTATTATTAGCTATATTCTAATTAACCCACTTACTTTTATTCGCATAAAAATGATTGCTATTTGAACACTACCTATTTTTTTTAATTTAAAGAGCAACCTTAGAAACGCTCTAATTGATATCAATAGTAGATTAGATAAATGTTATGAATAATAGAAATCATATCAGGGTTGTCCGTCTGTCAGTATGTCCGTCAGTCATATTCTTTTGTAAACTCCATAATTCGAGTACGGATCGGACTGGGGAGTCAATGTTGGGTTCATATGAAGAATAAACACTTTATCAATCACTAGAAAAATGCTGTTCCAGTCGTTGCTTTGATAGATTGATTATGAGTTATGAGAGCAAAATAAAGATGGAAAGATGTCGCACATTGTCATTGGACTGTCTAATTTAGAGACAGGTCGAGTAGAGAAAATCCATTACCAGTAAATGGATTCGTCGAATTACTTTTTACAGGGAGGATTTCCCGCATGGCTTCTTAAAGAAAACGCATCAGTAGTTCTACGGAGCATGGACCCAGGTAAATATAGAATTTAATCAATTGACCCCCTTGGAAGGTGCATTGGATGCTATTTAATTTTAATTATTGATTTAATTGTTGCTAAATGTGTCGCTTTAGTTGAAAAATTAAAATGGATCGTGCCTTTAATTTCATTCAACCCTTTGTATAAATTATTTGAACAAATGATATGTTTTGTCGCTACACGTGAATTTATCCAACAAAATGTACTAAACCTCTTATTAACTGAATTTTGTGTGTTCTCTTTTTCAGGATATATAAAACATGTAGATAAATGGATGAGTGTCTTATTGCCTAAATTAAAACCTCTTCTATACGAAAATGGTGGGCCGATCATTCTGACACAGGTAAAATGATCAATATTTTCCTTGAATACTTAACTACCCGTCTTAGCATTAGCATTTATTAAGTAACATGTTCAAACAATTCTTAAAATGATTTGAATATAAATTAGAGTAAAATAGCAAGCGGAAAGAATACGACTGAAAAGTAAAAATGTAAGTAAAGAACAAAAAAGAAAAAAATCATAAACAAATGAATCAGTATTAATAGCAAAATTAGTTCATCGAAAAAAAACGGAGGACCATGAACGTTTTTTTTTTTCATCTTTAAGCTGGAGAACGAGTATGGCAGTTTCTTCACCTGTAGCCAGCCCTACCTGCTCCACTTGCGCGATACCTTTCGCTCGCTTCTCGGCCCCAACGCCGTGCTCATAACCACTGACGGTGCGGGCACTGGCTATCTGAAGTGCGGTGCTGTCAAAGGCGTTTATGCAACTGTCGATTTTGGACCAGGTATGAGTGTTAGCCTGGGATATCTCATCCATCAATAAATTCTCTATTTTATGCATAATCTCTCTCCTATTCTCCAACTATCTATCCATCTGTCTTTCTATTGCTTCATTTATTGCTTCATAATAACATGCACATTTTACAAATCGGGTGATATTTGTTTGAAATATCTAATAATTTTAAAAAGTTTAACACCAAACCGTCCTTTGTGTCACTGAAAACAAAATTCTACTTTTGCTTCACACCTTTACATACAAATTTCTCCGTGTTTAATATAATTGTTTTTTTTTTTATTTTATTCCCGCAAGGCAACGCGACGAACGGTTTCGCCCCCATGCGCCAATGGAACCCCAAGGGCCCTCTCGTCAACTCGGAATACTACACGGGCTGGTTGGATCACTGGGGCTCGCCGCATGCGCACGGCAACACGGACGCCATAGTGCGCACCCTGGCGGATATGTTGGCAATGAATGCGAGTGTCAATATGTATATGTTCGAGGGAGGCACGAATTTCGGTTATATGAATGGTGAGTTGTGAAGATTTGCTTAGAGTGTTTGGAATATTCATCAAACTTGCTTGAAAGTCTTATAAAAAGTCTTGTCATAGTTATCGAATTCCAAGCGCGTTTATGATGGATGACTGGGTCTACTTTTATAAGTTTGTTGATATAACTGAATTTACAACTATTGAAGGCATTTTGCTACTTCAAAAGCTCGTTTTCCCGACTGCCATATTGAATAAACAGTAAATGTATTTCGTCTATTTCTCTTATACTAAACATGTCAGTTGAATAGTTCAATCTTTTTTTTTTCAAAACGACGTATCGCTCCACATAAGAATTATATCTTACTATTTTAAAAGTAACAAACATAGGGTCATTACAGGTGTAAACGCTCCCTTTTCATTGAACAATTTAGAATTTCATAGAAATAAAGGACCTTTTTGTATGAACTATATACGTTTGGTCATTACAGGTGTTAACGCACCCTTCTCGCCTGTCCCTACGAGCTATGACTACGATGCTCCGTTGACCGAGGCTGGGGACCCCACTAGCAAATACATGGCCATTCGGGCGCTGTTGGCTAAGGTCTGTGTCCTCTGTTTATATATGTATAGGATAATGAACGAGATCAGTACATAAATTAAAATATTGTACAGTTGCGAGGTGCAACCAAGGCACCTGTACAATGTTTCAATTAATGGAGTTGACCGAGTACTTTTAGCCGACATTGTTTACCGTCCAATATTTAAAATAATGGATCGCGAATACATAGGGATTGTAAACCAACAATTATTAAAAACCGCCCACCATAACTCCTTTCCTCTTTTAAAACGATGGATAGATTTTTATTTCGATAATTCTGTGAAATTTACAAATGGTTCATGACATGTTAGTGATATAAAATTCATGATCTTATTTGTATGTTACCGTCCATTATTTAAAATAATGGATCACGAATACACAGGGATTGTTAACTAACAATTATTATGAGCCGCCCCCACCATAACTCCTTTCCTCTTTTAAAACAATGGGTAGATTTTTATTTCGATAATTCTGTAAAATTTACAAATGGTTCATGACATGTTAGTGATGTAAAATTCATGATCTTATTTGTATGTTACAATCCATATTAGCTTTTGTTTGTGTATGATATGTGTAGAAATCACATAGTAGATCTTGTTACAAATCAATTGCGATTGATAGAATACATTAAACTTATGTATGTTTTATTTTGTTTCTGGAACCAGGCTGGTAGAGTTCCGGATATACCAATACCGTCATCCACCCCTAAGGCTGCGTACGGTCCGATAAAGATGCAATTCGTGAGTTATCATTTTGTTTTTGTTTATTGCTTGTCAATATCCATAGATTGAATTATCTAATATCTATAGATTGAATTATCTAGTATCTATAGATTGAATTATATTGTTTCATAGATTTTAAACAATAATCAAGAATTATCTTACATACTGTGTATATGATGAATAATTATAGGTACAGACACATGTCACATAGCTATACACTGCCCTGTTGCTGTACACGCACCCTGGAAATAAATAAGTTCTTGGAATCTGAAAATTTAGTTAAGAATATCCGAGTATCACATTACTCGAATAAAATGTCGCATTACACAGTAAAAAATTATACTTCCGAAAAACTCGTTTGAATTATGTGACCTACTATTTATGGCTGTGAATAACAATGTATGTGGTTTTCGAAATACACTTGAATGAGTTTTATCGATTTGTATTCCAGATGTCCTCACTGGTTGACTCAGCGTCTCTGCTCTCCCAAGGAGCACCAGTTAACTCGACATACCCGCTGTCGATGGAGCAAGTTGGTCAGGTATGTGTTCTTATTCATTGGAATGATTCCAATTCAAAAATTTAATATCAACTTTATCGTTCTATGTACTATTCGCTTCGTTAAAAACCCATGTTAAGCTTTGATTTGGTCTTTTGCTTGTACCATTAGATAGGATATACATAACTATCCTTTTGTATAAAATTATGATTTGATTTCAGAATTACGGCTTCATAATGTACGCGCATATTTTGAAACACGACTATTACGGCCAACAACTTGAGGTATCTACTTTTGTATACATTTTTTTATCTTATTTATACCTTTTGTAGAGTGATCGATTTAAATGTATAAGCCAATATAATATTTCAATATCTTGTCGTCAGCATTCACCATAACAGTCTTTAACATTCACCATAACAGTTTTCCTTTTCGTGCAGTTGACAAAATTGCTTACTTAACACTCAATTTGGTAGGCATTCGGGGTGTAATTACAAAGTTATATAATCGAGACTTCGGACTCAATAATCTCTAATTTTCTTAAATATTAAATTAATTAAGATTTCGATTTTTGCAACAGATAAAAACACTGCGAGATCGTGCCCATGTGCTCTTAGACGGAAATTTGGTGGCCCTTTTGGACAGAAAGGGTTCGACTAGTTTTAATCTCGTTGGCAGTGCTGGAGAGCGCTTAGAGCTGATTGTCGAAAACATGGGCCGTATTAACTACGGAAAAGATATGATTGAACAGAATAAGGTACCGTATTTCAATAATTATATTGAAAAATAATATAGTTCATTATTGTAATGAGAAGAAAAGGTTACTTTTTGTTTTGATAATACATATGTAGCTTTTTCTTTGGAAGAGTGAAATAATTATGTCCTTCAGATAATAACTATGACCGGTTTGCCCTATCTTCTATCAACTTTTGATCTTACGTATGATTTTTCTAGCTACTTAGATTAAATGAATTCGTTATTTGTGATTTCTAAAAGGAAATATTCTATAAATTCGACTCTTTATTTTCTGTACAGGGTATCACGAGCAATGTGACAGTTGACGGTCAGAATCTAACTGATTGGACCATCTACAAACTCAACCTAACGCGTGCTTACGAACTCCAATCGTCAATGTGAGAATCGTAGATCATATCGTTCTTGTAATATTTAAATTCAATTTAGTTGATACATCAAGCACTGTCGCATCGAACGGGTTATCATTTTGAACGTGCTTATTCATAGATAATTGATAAACAAAAACAACAATGTGGGCCCAACATATTCATGCAACTACCATCACAGGTATTGCTGCATCGATGAATGATAGGTTTTAAAGAATATCTTCATAAATAAAGATAATTAGACACAATATGTTTTGCATTACGTTGATTTGACCGCAAGCGACTTGGTGCTAGCTCTCCCCCAAGTGCTCCTTTCGCTCCAGCTCTCTACCGAGGAACGTTTACAGTTAGTGCGTCCTCGGAACCATGGGATACCTTCCTCAGTATGCCAGGCTGGTTTAAGGTGAATTCTTACATTATCACTTCTTACTTTCTCTTTTTTATTGCTCACCCTACAACTCAATATATCTCGTTCTGCTTCATAGATCTTATCGACTTAAGTTTACCTGTGATCATTTCCATGTATTCGTTCATCGTAGTACTCATAGAGTTCCGCAACTCACTTGTTCTTCCTCGTTATTAAAAAAATAGTTTTAAATTCTTCTTAATCTCACGAATCAGTCAAGTTTAGTACATGTATTTTGTAAATCTGCCGCATATATTAGAAAAAGTCCTCCTTTTTTCGGTCGACATGATGGCTCTATATACAAACATACGTACATTATATCTAATAAGAACAAGGTTTGATTTTTTTAAATCTTTAAACAGGGTCAGCTTCTCGTCAACGGCCACAACCTGGGCCGCTACTGGCCAGTGCGTGGTCCCCAAAAGACCCTCTACGTCCCCAAGGGCACTCTCCATGCTCCCCCGCGACCAAACAGCGTCCTCATGCTCGAGCTAGACCACGCCCCATGTGATGCGACGACCTCGAAGGTCAAGGTCGCAGAAAGGTCACAGTTCAAGGTCACAGAGAGGTCGCGGATCGAGGTCACAGAGAACTCGTTGCTGTGGTCGCAAAATGGTTGTCAAGTGATTTCTGTTGATACGCCTGTGATTAATGGCACTACTATTTTGAAGAGTGTGGAGGAAGAAGATGTGGGGTTTGACAAGAGGAAATATAGTGCGTTCCAAGGGCGTTGGCATGGTTAAAACGGAATAGATGCATAGAGGAAAGGCGTAACAAAAGGTTGTGTGCAATTTGATTAATGATTGATGGTTGTGTTTTATTCATATTTATGATTGTATGAAATATGTATCGCGTTGCATCCATCTTTGTCATAATAGATATTTGGATGTTGATTCACTTAAAAACAAGAGACCTGTTGCTTGTAGTTTTAGAGTCAATTTTTTATTAACTTGAAAAGTATTTCACTTTTGTCAATAATTTACAGATACGAAACTTTGGAATAATTTGTTTTCTGATTGTGTCTGATTCAGCTAAATGTGTGAAGTAAGTTTATACTTCTCTTTTTTTGCATATAAAATCGTTTTAACTATGATTAATTCAGTTAAATCTAAATCCAATTTAGTTTTAAAACATTGATGGGGATCGAATGCTAGGATAGCTTGTTTTGATTCTTTGCTTCTGCTCCACTGTTTTTGCTTCTCTTGATACTATAGTTTGTTGAATATGAACAGTAAGAGTGTTTTTTTCGGAACAGCTGATTACCAAGGTGACTTATATTTTTTATGTATAGAACTTCATTGCATTTCATTTTATATTTTTGTATTGATTTATCACTTATATTTCTATTTTATGATAATTGCTCAATAAAATGCAAATGTAAAGAAAATCGGCATTAGATTTGCTCATTTATAGTTGCTCAGAAATTTGGCATGCATGATTTATTTAAGGATTTTTTTAAAACTAAAAAATATTATTTGATATCCGTGTTGGAATTTCATAAGCTATTTGCTCGCTTGTAGAATGTTGATTTAGACTAAATGGCTAATAATCTTGGCGGAATTCAAAAATGATCCAAGTAGTCCAAATGTCACAATCACAACTGAGTTGTTTATTCACTCTGAGATCAATAAATACCATGAAGCAATATTTACATATGCTGTAACAAAATTATATAGAGTTTTACAATTAGCACAAGTAAGACTTCTATAACATTCATCTTTACACAGTGTTCCCTAACCCCAGTAAAACGGAAGTACATATTTATTGTTACTTAAATAAATCTATAGTCAATAGAAAATTGATAAATCGAGGAACCTCTCTTAACATTGAGCCACAATGAGTAATTTATAACTGTTTTTCTGCTTAAGTCCAATATGGATATTTCAATCTCCACATAGCTCATAAATGTATGGTACATGTAACAGCAATTTTTAACCGTTAATATTTTAATAAAACATGCGTTTCAATTCTGACAGAAGGAATTTATCGAAATATCACAATTCATCAAAATGTATGCACCACTGTCAAATTACCATACATGTGTATATGTAAAATATCACAGATACAAAAACTCAAGACCGCAGAACGGCATTATCTCCCCCCCCCCCCCATCCCACCACCCTAAAAAACATCCGTCACACCCGATTCCCGTATAACCCAATCCTTATGACCCCATATCACGCATGCACAAACGGATGCTCCTTATCCAAAATCACCGGCTCTGGATCTCCCAACGCCTTCAATATGCGCCCTGCATTTCCCTCGACCCACTCGCCAAAGCTCTGTGCGCACGGGTACATGCGCCGCGTTGTGTCGACACTGCATCGCTGGTTCACGCGCGCGTAGAATTCGAACTGGTTTGTGATGTCGTTGATACCGGGCGTGTCGGCGAAGAAGGTACGAAACTCGCCGGGTGTGAGCTGTGGTTTAAAGAGAAATATATGAAAACAAATGCAGGAACATTCCGACATGGATTATCGTAATTTCCGGTGTGTAACTGCCGGGTTGTTAAACAATTTTACACACTTAACACATAGGGTCGGGTTATACGGTGGTGATGATAATACACCTATTTTCAAATACGTAAACTCGGTTTTTAGCGACGTTTCAGTACAATATAAAAGAGGGGGGTTCTATGATGCTCTATGGGCACGGGAAACGCTTAGGTCATGACATAACCAACAACTTTATCCCCTTTCTCTTTTTCCCTTGACGCACCTGTCGGTCTCGGAAGTAGCACCTGAGCCCCGTCGACAAAATGGCGGCCATTTCTCCCACACACAGCTTGTCGCCCGCCGGGCTCACCGTTTTGCCCGCGTAGCCACCGCCCGTCAAGATCTCGACAACCAAGGGACCGATGTCTGCGGCCGCGAGCATGCCGAAGGAGGTCAAACCCATGGGGATACCTGATAAGCATGGGAATAAATGTGGTTTTATGATTTATCGCTTCATACGTGTATGGAGAGCAAAGTGGGGATAAGGGGAGACGATTAGGGGGTGTTTGCGATCAGTATGGGGGAAAAGAGCATACATTCGGGTTCAATGAAGTGTGTTTATATACAGGAATACGACTGCTAGTGCTATAGTTTTGTATATTTGTTTCTATGCTTTATAGTAACATATTTGTAATTAAACTACGCCTTAAGTGGAAACAAACCTAAATTGAAGACGCCGTTGTTGTCTGGCAATGGCATAAGTGGAGATGTGAGTAGGTCTTCGTATAGAATCGGCAGGATGAGTCCCGTCACAGGCAGACCGCGCATATACTCAAAGATCTCCGCCTACAATTCGCATAGATTGTTTTCTTTATTTAGACACGTATACTGTGAACTAAGGCGGAACTTAGTTATTTAATTCGAACATAAATAGTGTATTTCTTCTGTTTACACACAACAAAAATGTATATACAAATAAGCACTTACAAATATATACCCCTCACCCTTGTTCAACGCAATTGTTTGAGGGCACCCCACGACATATGTTTCAAAAAGTGATAAAATCAACTTAAATCAACTTCACAATTATGAAGAACAGCAAAATAATGGTTTTTGAACATTTACATTTTGCGAAAAGGTGTTCCTTTTTTCCAAGCCAGCTGGGCTGTTTTTCCTTTTCTAACCAGCTTGGAACAGAAAAGGAACACCTTTTGCGAAAATTGAAATTTTAAATATAACCAAAGAATTATTATATCTTGCAAATTACAGTTAATTTGACAATTGCAAGCAAGTATAATCAATTTCAAAATAACAATTCTCACTAAATATTGTGAAAATAAAGAAATTATAAAAAAAGGTGTTCCTCAAACTGCTCAAATCTTCAAGCTAGAATGAATTTTCTCAAAATTTCCAAGCCAGCTGGAAATTGGTGGGGAACACCTTTTAGGGGGAACAGCTCGTGAGGTGCTCTTCAATTGTTCCCCCACCATTCTGTTCGGTGCCAATACCTCCTCGTTTTACTGATGATTTATATCATCATGATATTCTTTTTAAGAGTCGGAGAGAGAGAGAGAGAGAGAGAGAGAGAGAGAGAGAGGGGGGAGAGAGATAAAGAGATAGAGAGAGAAAGGACGCTCCACCCAACCTTGGCCCTCGTGGAAACAGGTCGCATTACCTTGGCGTCCATGTGTCTGGCAGTGAGACCAACAGCGGCTCGCACGTGCACTTGCGTCGAACACACCACGTGACGCACTTGTTGCCGTCGACACGCGTCCGCCACTGCCCGGCCTTCGCCCACCTGGGAACACAGAAATAAACATAGAATTCAATTGTTATTGTTCTGTTCATGATAATACCTACTAATAATCCGATAGCGCGCGACTTTCGCCTACGTGTAATCCTGAAACCGTGTATCGTTTCTGTATAGACTACATTAATCAAGTGTATGGGTTCTACATTTGACGATACTAAGTTAGAACTATTCGATGTCTTTACTATTTTCCAGCGACTGCTTACCGAATCTAACGAGCGAAATCTAGAAGTTGGGGTTAATCTGACTCATTTCGACGTTAAATCGACATATGCTCCACTGCAAGCGATGAAATATTATCATTTAAATAATATTTTATAAAAGAAACACACATTCAATATCACTGCCCATCAAAGGGGATCCATTACCTCATTTGCGTATCCATTGGGGTCACTGTGGTTTGACTGCGTGTGGACGAAGCAAGCA
>LQRL01063310.1:12475-28404 GCA_001703475.1 Hydroides elegans | reverse complement strand
ATGCATTATCACTTTTATAATTCACTTTTGGCATTTTGAAATATTCGATTTACTCATATATTATCATAATAAAACACAAAACATAACATAAGTCGCATCTTTTTCAATGGAAATACTAAAGAACGATAGGTACACAACGCACATGTAACGATGCTCATGCACCACAAACACCAGGATCGGTATCCCGCTGAGCCTTAAGCAGATCAGCCCTATTCATATCCCTCCACATAAGGCGGGCATTTCAACGATCCACATGACGCCTCCACCACATACAATAAACCCCCATTTTGATTAGCTGCACCTCCTGGAATATGCTCCATGCCATCACTAACACACACAAAATCCGATCCCTTCTGAGTAGAATGCTGCGACATCAGCAACCCTTGATACTCCTTTATCCATCCCACAGGGCACGTCATTTTGGCGGGAATCATCAAAGCGCGACTACGACCTGTGACGTCACAAACAACGCATGGTACGTCATTGTCGTGGTGGGTGTTGCTATATAAAGGATTGTTTTCATGCTGGTATTCGGTTCCGTAGATATTGGAACCCGATTGATGTCCACTCGAAGCTCCGACGGGATGTTCAGGGGAGTCCGGTAGACATAAGTAGTTCACTCCGCCACCCTGGTCATAATGCGACTTTCCCATGTAACCTATATAAAATTGAAAATTATATTAAAATCATAAAATAAAAAAGCGTGTTTGAAATGCATATGAAACATAAAACACATTGTGTCAAACTCTTTTAGCTTTGTCTTGTAATGGCATTTCTATGTGAAACAATGATTTGGATAAATTACCCTCAATATTCGCTTATACAGCGTAAGATAACGCACGCTACCGTCCAATTAACATTTTTTGTAACACTCTATATAAATCTCTGTTCAAACAAATCTGAACTATGTATTTAAGGGTTTTTAAGGGTAGAATATTCTTCAATAGCTGTATTTTGAAAGCTATAAACATGTGACTTATCTTACCTTGGTAGATAACACTAGCTGTTTCGGGACACGATGTCCTTCCCCAACGCACATAAGTAGTCCCTCCTACTCCTGTAGTCTCCACATTCTCATTGGCATTACTACTATCCTGTCTCTGTTCCATCTGAACCAATTTCTCAATAATGACATTAAGCTGCTGTTCGAGCAATACATGTTGGTTTGAAACAAGAGTTTCTAATGAATTCCTGCTTTCTTCATTTGATCCCGGTAAGCATGAAGCACCGTCCCGAGGAACATTGAATGTATATGTGCATGTTTGATCCGACGGGTTTTGTAGCTCTATTGTCATTGCCGAAATAAAGTTACACATTAATAAGTAGTTCGAAATCATTATCAAATGTTTCGTGGCCATTGCTCAACCGTTTTTTCAGCATCTAAATGTTGTATATCTCGGCGCAGAACTGAGAGTCGTAATTGCCACAAGACGCATTCTATTGCTTTTGAGGGATACATATGATGAGATAACAAGTCAAAATAAATAAATAAAATTAATACTTGAGTTCTTATTAAATGTATAATAAGCTATATCATGGAATACATTTGAATGAACGATGCTAAATTATGATAATGATATACCAAGACAATTCATTTTCATAATAAAACGATAAAACAAATTTAATGGATTCTCTTTTTGGCATAATGATAAATTATAAATTAAACAATCGATTATATTGGTGATAGTATTAATGATGATGATTTATTTGATAAAACTATTTATCTACAGGTAAATGGTGACCTATAGCATTTGTTAACAATACACCAAATAAGATCTTTAAGCTGTTATCTGTTAACAAAATATTTTATGAAACATCATTTGGTGCATCTAGATACAATAATAAGGGCAGTTGTTATTCTGAGCAATTTAGTAAATGAATACAAACAAGGATTCGGGCAATATTTTTACTTTTGAGCAGGATGCGCTACGATCCAGCTATCAAATTTTAAACAGAAGGGCTTCATTTATAACGGCGCAAACTCAATAAAACTCCTTTTGGCATTGAAATATATGCTTCACAAACTTAACATATTTACTATGACTGATAGAACATAGTATATAAACAAAGCAATATTGTGCCACAAATAAAATGATATGCAACAGTACATGAGCCTGTGGCGAGCATGTAGCCTGCCCAGATGCTTGTCGCACAAAAACCTTATTATTATTTTTCCGATCACATACATTCGGAGCCGGTTTCTCGCAGCAAGTAGTCAGCAAGTATCTTGTTTGGCATTCGAGTGCTCAAGTCGGGCATTTAAATACTGAGACAATTAGTGGTGGAATTTTAAAGTTGAAGCACTAAATTTTCCCATACGATGATTTTACTCTGGATCTCATACCCTGATAAAATGAGGTGCAACCAAGTTTTTGTTTAAACTCGCTGCGTTTTGTATTCTGACTCGTTTTGAGTGTATGTGAACGGTGAGCATGTAACCCCCATTAAACACTAGCTGCTTTGCACTTTTGTAACATGCTCAGTTATCTGAATGATACATTGAGAGAATCGAGTTAGGTTATTTTGGTTTGAAAATAAGATGATAATGCGTTGTAATACAACGTCGCAAATACATTGAATGTAAATGTGCTCTTTAGCATACGTACTCATATATGTTCTCGTATGGTCACCGTAAGGTGCAATGCATGTAGAATGTTCATTTGTTATAATTTAAATATTTAACATTTATTTTAATAGTCGTTCACCAACATTGCTTGGATGTATAATGAGTATATTTTCATATACTGTTTTCTTTATTGCGTGATGACGGTTGATTTTCTATTAATAAAAAAAACAACATTTATAGCTGTAAATAAACGAATATGAAGGGAAAATTGTACACATATTTAATTGTTATTTGTTATTTTTTAAAAAGCGTTATTGTTCTAAACAGAATATAGCATGCTCGCAAATATATAAGTATAAATCAATGAAGACGTTAAGTATATATATATGTCTATAGTATGTTTGTTGTATCTCTTATACATCACTTTATTCGCAAAAAAATAGTTTACATATGCTTTGACACCAACATCAAGTTTGGAAAATAAACACCTCAAAGTCAATGTTCATTTTAAGGTATTATAGGGTGTTTATTTTATGCACACCACACATGCCACTTCGTATCCTTCCACATAAGGAGGGCATTTAAGGGATCCGCAGCGTGACTCCACTACATACAGCAGTCCGCCATCTTGATTTGCTGCACCACCCGGTACATGTTCCATGCCATCACTCACACAAATGAACTCTGAACCTTTATGTGTATGATGCTGTGCCATTAATAGTCCTTGGTACTCCTTTACCCATGCATCAGGGCAGGTCATTTTGGCAGGAATCATCGAAACACGGCGACCAACGACATCACAAGCAACACATGGCACATCATTGTTATTGTGATTCGAACCAAAGATAGGAGAGCTCTGGTGTTGGTATTCTGCTCCATATATGCAATGTGGGAAATAAGGATTCGGAAGCCGGTGGCCCGACCGCGAATCCGGTGGCCCAAATAGTTTGTCATAAATCATAACAAGCTAATCAGTGTAAGAAACAACAGATGATGTCATAGAAATTAATAACTTAACACTACAATCCACTCACTCTCATTGTTGGATTGTTTACCGGTATAGTGTCAACCACTTAAATCATGTTTATTTATAGCTCCTGTTGTGTGTTTTCTGCTGCTGCTACATGGCTATGTCCATATCTGACTCAGTCTTTATTGCACTGGTCAGCAGTTAAATTGATGTGCACTCGTTCATTATCATCAAAAAGCAAAAAAGCAACACACATAGTGTTCCTTTTCTCTAGTTTAATAGTAAAAATAACAATGTACTGTTTAAGTATCGCCAAAAGCTCATGGATTCTACACGAATTGTGGTGAAATCAGAGGAATTTGCCTAAAATCTAGGAAAGGCTCAAGAAACTAACAGAAACCACTAACGTGGCTTCTGTTGTTAAAAATGAAATCAAGGATAAAATTTTTACGGAAGTTTCTATTAGAATTTGATCTATAGAGTATTGAAGTCGTTAAAGATTACATTTGCACAAGTGCGAGTGTCATCTGAAACGATACTCGCGCAAAGAGTCGTTGAAAAACTTGACCACTAAGGTGTACCTATATGTAATGCAAAGGGACAAGCAGTGATAACAAATATTCATTAAAAAAAATAAAGCAATATGTATATATATATCTAAAATTCCCAAGTACGTCTCAATTGTTTTCTTGATAAAGATGCTTATTAAAGGCTAGATTGCTCTTCTGTTGATTTTGTCTTTAAACTTTTTTTTCATAATATCTGGATAGCATGTCACTCTCTGTTCCAATAATGGCTTTATATTATATATTGTATATTAATTATAAATATATTTATTTTGAAACCCGGTGGCCCGAAAGGGATTTTAGGGAGCCATTGGCCACCGGGCCACCGCTTATTTCGCACACTGATATATGTATGATTGTGACTGCAGTCCACCTGAAGCCCCTTCTGGATGTTCGGGTGTATCAGGAAGGCAAAGGTAGTTCACGCCACCACCATGGTTATAATACACTTTTCCCGCATATCCTATATTAAATAAAACATAATGTTTGCTCAGGCTGCTGTATTCAAGTGCTGTTTCCAAATGATGTTTTGTTATGATTTGAAGTTTTATAATATTTAGAAACATTAGTAAGCAAACACGTACAAAGATAAGGGTTGAATTGTACGTTATTTATAACAAATGTCAATATTAAATATGCTTTCGATTTACACTACATGATAAGTTATTCCCTTACGTGTCAAAAAGCAACTGCAACTTTCAGTGATCATCGCTTTAATGGATACAGGTGTTCTTATTATAACCTTACAATATATACGAAAATATATTACGCAAATATGGAAGTATCGAATTATTAATATGCGTTACCATTGTATACAGCTGTAGCGGTTTCGGGGCATGTTGTCCTTCCCCAACGCACATATGTAGTTCCAAAATCCACATTGTTTGTTTGACTCTCATTATCCATCATGTTCATTGTTCTGCTCTAAGAGCAGCAATTTATCCGTAATTACATTAAGCTGTTGTTCCAGCAATGCGTGTTGGTTTATGATTAGAGTTTCAAGTGAATTTATATCGTGTTTTTGTGATCCGGACAAACAGGCTTGTCCTTCCCGTGGTACATTGAATGTATACGTACATGTCTGCTCAGGTGGATGATGCAAATCCAATGTCATCGGAAAAACCGCGTTGCTTATCCTTAAAATACATGTAATAACCCTAAGTATCTGTATATGGCTTCGCGTGGCCATTTTAATGAAATATAATCAAGCTTGTGAAATTGTTAGACTAAGGCATGTACAGGCTTCTCGGCAACTTATATTGAGACTTTAGTGGCAGTACACAATGAGCAAAACAGAGAATAATATTTCTTTTACATATTTAATCGCAAAGATAGATGCTAAAATTCCATTTATGTGCAATCAAATCATTGTCATTTTTTATATATATTTTGGCGCAATTGTTGGATTGATAAAATTTTTCTGTCTTTTTTTATTTTTCTTAAACAGAATATATATAAATATATATTCTGTAGGTTGGATATATATATAAATATTCTGTATGTTGGATTTGATTTTGAATTCAGTGTACATTAGTAAGGCTCCCTTTTTCTAAAATATTCATTTAAATCAGGAGAATAATTGGGTGTGCCTGTGGAACATTTGGTATTTGATAACGAAACATTTCACATTCATCAACGATAAGAAAATTATCAAGAGCAGATAATTTTAAACTTTGATCATGACTTACCATGATAAACATCGTTTTATTCTGCATCCGTTGGTTTATTGAGAACAGATAAAATATATTGAACCGTGAATGGCGAGATTGAGCTTGTATTAAAACACATGGTTTGTACTTTTGAAGAGTCATTATTTTATAATTATACAGATCAAAATCATATTAATCCCGGCAATTTAAACGATACAATATAGTTTGCATGGAATGCCCTCAATGTGTGTAAACAGGGGAATAGTGATTCAATGAGAATGATTCATGTAGCAACATTAAAGTACCCATATTTCTTATTCTGTAAATCAAAGCAAAAGTTATAAACATGTTTCATGGTAGCTATTCGCTTCATATTGTTAGCTTCCGGTCTAATGTTAGCGTGAATACACTGGCGTCCTTTGTTAAACTTGTCCTAAATTTACACAGGACTAGATGACAACTTTAAAATAAAATGTGTCGTTTTAAAATATTTTGAAGATAATTCATTCCTTTCATTTACCAGTACATGGAACACTTTGAAAATAAACTTTAATTTGAAATGATTTAATGTAAAATCATTTCGTTGAATCGTTGCCTAAAATGAAATTGTGAGTTAGTCTCTTTTCACTTATTGTTCACTTAGTCTCTTTCCAATACACAACAGGTCGCTTTTTCGTTAACGAAGTACAATTGGCAACGAGACTAGATAAATCGACGAAATAAGACTGTGATATTTCAAAATAAAATCATATGGTAATTCTTGCATAACAAATAAGTATTTTTGCCGTGAAAGTCCATGTAAATAATGTTCAAATAGTTGCTAAAATCGATGCAGACGATGCCTATTAAATAATTCAGTGCAAATCGAGTGTTCTATTATCAAAGGAATGTTATATAATACAACCTTGTTAGTAAACCAACTTATATCGGTATAACTAATATACTGACGAGAATCAAGTCGGGTTGATAATTGTTTCCAAGTAAGTTGATGAGATGATAAAACTTGGCAAGTACTTTTGCGGTAATTCTGAATTATGTTTGAAAAATTTGAAAAATTTTAGCTGTATAGAACGAGAGGCTACTTTGGAGGTTATTATTACTTGAGCAATAGCAAATGGGAATGCACTACGCCCTAATATATGACTGATATTGTCATGTGCTAAAGATGTTTATATAATTCATCTCTAACCCAGTAAGGTGCAATTCATGCAGACTCTTTCGTCGAAATAATGCAATGATTCAACATCATTCTTAATATTTATTTGCAAACATTACTTGAATGAATATAAAATCAACCAATATTTTAAAGTATCAATAACTTGATTGCATTATGTTGTTTTCTTTGGAAAAAAAAAACTAAAATAAACTTACATGTAAGCGCTGATATAATTGTTGCACTTGCAAAATAGGACCCATCATCTCAAATATTATGAAAATACTTCAAATGTCTAAGGAAAAGACGGGAATTTATTGCCCTTGGGAAGTGGAATGCTCAGACCGACAGTGAAGCCGAGGGTCTGCTCATTTAACTTCCCAACGTCAGCATTGCAATTTACTTACTTATGAGACCAACTGGCTCATACTCAACATAAAGACTTGTAAATAGGTGCGTTGGAAAGCTTACAACTTATACTTTATCATGAACTCAGCTGTCATTTTCAATTTTGATAGGTCAAGTTAGCAAATGGTTTGAGTTCATTGGTTGAATTATACTCTCCGTAATATATTTATTTTAAATTTAAATAACGATATGTCACATGACAAAATGCCTTATTTGAATGTGATTTTCGGGCTTTCGGTTTTCGAATTTTCATTCACACTTTTTTTATTTGCGTGAACGCGGTCTTACGATTAAAACAACTCTGGCCAGACCCTTATAAATTATTTTGGCAATATTAAAGAGCACACCTATAACATAAGGAATCACTAAACACGCTGCATGTTGAGTAATAGAATGTTCATTTAGAAGATGCAAAAAGAAACTGACTAGAGCGACCAAGGAACATGCTTTATTTGGTGGGTGACTCCTGAAACAAGCAGAAACTAATCAAGATAATCACCACCGCAAGTAATACCTTTCATAAAAAACATCATTTATAATTGACAATTTACATGTTTTGTATTCATAATCACGTTTCTAATCATTTCATATAATTCTTTCGATCATAAATAAATAATATAATCTGACTTTATTGTACCCCATGTAGTCATCAATTGTGGTATATAACGGCACTGACTCAAAACGTTTCTCAAATAATATTTTCTAATTCAACTATTCGGTTTGGCATTGACAAATTTTAGGTGAAAACACGTATTACACTTACAACATGTCACGGCCAAACTGTATATTTTTACTCGTTTGTTCTTGGATGTTCAATGCTATTTCTGCAATGTCATTAGAATTGCAAAACGCTCCGGAACCAACATGCTCCTATACATTTAACGTACTTCGTGACGGTTCGTCATGTACGTCGGCATCACAACAGCATGAAGACGCGACTTCATTACAAACGCTGATCACCAACCAATATTCGCTATTGGAACAACAACTCAATATCCTTATGGATAAATTTGTGCAGCTGGAAGAGAGACGTGGAAATGATCAAAGGGAAAATGAGAGTGTGGCGACTAATGTTGGAACTACCTATGTGCGTTGGGGAAGAACATCATGTCCTGAAACAGCCACAAATGTGTACGAAGGTAAGAAAGATTTATCAATGCATATTTTCATATTTAATGGACTCCTATATTTAAATATACCAAATTATTTTCAGTTGAATTTCTACCCAGTCGTATTTTGACATGTTTGATCTTAAATATTTACCATTATTACACTGTTTAATCGCGTAAAATAATCACAAAAATACATTGCAATCAAAAAACTAGATTGTTTTCTTCTTTTAATTAAGCTAGCAGCATTAAAACTAAATTTATTTACACTTACACACCTATAGCATTTCGAATTAATTTACTATCTTATTTCAATGCAGGCTATACGGGGAAATCATACTATAGCCAAGGTGGAGGCGTGAACTACCTTTGTCTCCCCGAAACACCCGATCATCTGGAGGGGGTTTCAAATGGTTATCAGTCAAAGTCATACATCTATGGAGTTGAATACGAAGGAGGTGGATCCCCTGTTTTGGATCAACATCATGAAAACAACGATGTTCCATGTGTTGTATGCGAGGTGAATGGTCGTAGCAGGATCCTAATGATTCCAGCAAAATTAACATGCCCTGAAGGATGGGTGAAGGAATACGAGGGATTGTTGATGTCACAAGAGTATACGCAAAAAGGTTCCGAGTTCATTTGTGTTAGTGATGGTATGGAACATTCACCCGGAGGAGAGTCTGGTCAAAATGGGGGCACTCTGTATGTAGTTGAAGCAGCATGTGGAGCCTTAAAATGTCCTCCTTATGTTGGGGGATACGAAGTGGCATGTGTAGTTTGTACAAAATAAGTTCTGATGTAAATTACATCCAATGTTCAGCTCTCATTTAACAACAATACTATTTTTTGTTACGCACACTCTTTTCCAATGAACCCTCATGGCATAAATCACTTTTATTGATCAAACATTTTTTTCTATAAAAATTAATCTTATTAGATTTAGTTTAGTTTCTATTTTATAGTCACACTCTTCTTTGCCAGAATACTCTAGGAATTAAAAAAATATGTATTTAATATACTAATAAGATTGTCATTTATTCTGGACGTGCGACAACTATAAATGTTGACAAAACATGTTGAATGTTGCCAACAGTTAATCTAACCAACTGATTAACTATGAAACATATATAATTTAAATAATTATAAAGAAAATTATGTTATAAATGTTGATGTATTGACAATCAGCATTTAAATAACGTTTGAACGGGTCCAATACGCCAAAACCTGATATTTGTGGCATTGCAAAGATGAATATAAATTTACTTTAATTCTTATATGGCACTCCATATCCTTGTTTATTGTATATAGTAACATTTTGTCATTTTGCTTATTAAAAGATAACAACGATATGTTACATGCTATTTTTTAGCAGCTCACTGCTATAGTTTGCTAATCATTATTATTTTTTATTATTTAAAACTTTAGAGTTTAACATCTGTACCAAATACACATATAAAATGAATTATAAAATGAATTATAAATCTCGGAGATTGTATTTGAAAATGAATTATAATCATATATTCGGACATAAAAAGCTGTACATTAAATTGTAACATAGCAGTACTTTATCTAAAGTATCAAATAGTGTAACGTACGGATACCCACTATCAACACTCCTTTTTATATTCATAGTTTTCAATTTCGTGATAGCTATTCGAAAACATATTAAGATAATAATCGTTACGAATGCGAAACAAAGAAAAGTCAAGAAAATGATGATGACACAACCCCTTTAGCCCGTTCCAGTGCTCGAGCTTCAATCTTAGATTATGTCGGGGAGTATAAGGGCTAATCTGAGACTGAAATAATAAAGACTTATCTAGGACTGCTTAAATAATTTAAGATTAATTATCGATATTTTTTTCAGTCACAGACCCTTTGACCAACCTTGGATAAATGAATATAGAAATAATCTAAGATTGATTATCAAGCCTCATGATAATATGGGCATTTTATCGATAAACCTGGAGTCTACTTTTAAAAAGATATTCATTAGTTTATATCTAGATTCTATATGTATCTTTCTTTCTATTTTTGATCACACATAACAATATGCAAGTCATTTTTGCTGTGAAGTGTTGGTAGTCTATAATTCAAATCTTTTGCAAGGTGTTAAAGTTTATTCGTGTATGTACTATAGCAGTCGAATCATCATAAACAAGCGCATTAGACAATAGAGTTCATATCTAGCTCACGAGATTATAACACAAGCATATAGCTGAGAGTTAAGCATTATATACAACTCTAGTTGATTATACACAACTCTCGTTAAATATCCATGATATTATTTACATTGTGAATATAAATTGATATACTTTTATTATCATTTTATTATAATGATGAATGGACAAACCTATTGAAATTGGATACAATAGGTGTACAATTTCAGTATATTGACACACATATAATGTATTCCCTCGAATAGATTATAAGATGTATTAGCTTAAAACTGTTGGGTCGTATTCAGCACGCTAACTTGAAATATGGGACAGCTCATATTCATGCATATAAATGCATTTGCATTTGCCATTTGTGCAAAACATGAACCACTGATGTGATCTCATAACATTGATTTTAGTTATATAGATATAGATATATCTTACTGCGTTGGTTTTTTTTTTGAGTTTTGATAAACTCGAAACGTGAATAAACTAGACGGCTTAACCAGGTTACATATAACAAACCGTCTAATTCTATTATTTTGACGGTGGTTCGATGCATATTCATAAAAATACCCGCCCTTCTCTCATACAATAGATAAGATTCAATTAGTTATCATTAATGTTGTATTCATGACACGGCTGTTTAGAACGGCCCACTTAGTTTGTTAGTGCCAACTAGTCTATTGTTCATCACAACCCCATTTGGTCCGGAGTTTTTATTTACATAAGCGTGTAATCTGCAGAGTTATGCTATAAAAACGTGTATCTTTCCAATTTTACACGCATTTTAAAACATGTTGCCACATTGGTTTTTAAAAATTTCTTTTTGCAATGATATTTTCAATATTTTTTTTATTATCTATATATATCACTAACCCCCTCCATTTCGATTAAAGCATGAAAAACAGCCTTGAAAATAACACAAATTTGGCATAATTAACTTATGGAAATTCAGATTTTCCAATATTTCAATTTAACTTTTATAAAACTATATCGGGAGAAATATGAATAATTTTTATATCGTCGGATTCAGCGTTTATTCGACTTCATTATGATACTAAATTCGATATATTACCAGATAAAACTCTTTGCTATTTAACACGGTAACTGCATTGGGTTGTTCAAAACTCGTCAATGGTTATGTGGGTTTATTCGGAATACTTATGATTTTAAATGCTTTAGCTAAAAAATATCATATAATCTCATGGAGAGTACATTTTGTACATAAACTGTGATTTATATTCATTTTATCAAATATTTTATTTGAACTATCTCCTAAATCTTAAAATAAATCTGTTGAAATTGTGTTTTTAATTATTAGAAAATGCCCCTTTAACTGTTTATACCAATTGAAAAGTTCATTTCATAAGTTTTTCTTTCTAGTCATAAAACTACATGAGGTAAAATGATCAATGTGAACAAATTAATTGCAATTCGTTCAATAAGATGTGCGTATGGTGAGTTCAAACAAATATACTCCTTTTATGTTGGTGTTATGGCATGATATTAAGCCGATTATATGCGGCGAAGTCGACATTAAGAATAGTAAAACCCAAGCAAAAAGTCCTTATCCTCTTTCAAATACCTTGTCTATATTCCTCTTTAAATGTTACCTTGATCATTATAAATGCAAATTAAAATTACCATTTGCCAAAGCGATTCCTTAAGAATTAATGTGTTTTATACACAGGAAGGTGATTTTTACGAAATATGATTTATGTTTACGGCCATAATTGGTCAATAAATTGAGATGGAGGGGATATATGACTACCACCATTAGAATCAGCTTATTTTAAATTTTATCATATGTAAATTTCATTCAAAAAGTAATGTGGCAACCATTTTAAAATCCAGTCTAAAGACGGCAAAAAATCTTAATTTTGACGCGATTTCATGCATAAACAGCCGATATCATGCATAGTTAATCCTATGCAAATAAAAAAGGGGTGGAAGTACTATAGGCATCTGAGGTGACTCCAAAAAACTAAGAGGGCCGATTTATAGTGAGAATAAACAGCCGTGAGGAATAAACATGCAAATTCGGAATTCGATGTAAATCAGAGGTTTATCATTATAAGTTTAAACTGATACCATCAAATGATATCACAATTCGTTTGTCTTTACGTTTAAGCCTATAAATAACAAATGCCAATGCAAATACACGCACCAATATCAGCTGTCCCATAATTCATGGCCGGTGTTGAACACCACCCAGCATTTCAAAATTTCATATAATACCGAATCTACCAAATGGACTCGGTATATATTCTGTGCCAATATACTGAATTGATACACCTATAATATATATAAATGACATCATTTTATATTGAAAATAATACCTTTAGACAATCGGTAAAGAAGACATTTCAACATTAACTGTCCACTAATTAATGGCTATGGTCTATATGGAGTTAAACCAATAAAATGCAACTATTTATATATTGTGTTTTACGAATCTCGGAAAAAACGTTAGATATGGTTTAATATTCCTCGTGTTGCTCAATGATTCCTTGGACCACACTTTGCTTATCCGTATGTATATATGTTCAATATCTCTATTCAAGATAGAAATGTTTATTCTCGATGATACATTTGTTGTTATTTGATTAGTGCCATTGTGTTTTTGGGTCTATCTAAGCAAAAGTAACTGGACGAATATCGTATATATATACATCAAATAATCTTCTATGGTAAAATGTTGATGATAGAACGTTTATGATAGAACCTCTAGAGTTTTTTAGAATTGTAATTATGTAAGTCACACTATTGTGGTATTCTAGAATAATAAATAGACTACAATATACGGCTCTGTCTGTCAATATCTAAAACGTTTGCAAACGCTGATTCATATCCATAACAATAATAAGCATTTACATTTTTCGTTCTTTCCGAAAGACGTTTATTTGAAAGACAAAATGATAAAATTGTTGGTTCGTGTTATGCAACCGCCCGATGTGGAATAAAAGTGTGCCGAGAGACGTGTGCTCATCGTAGTGTGAGATCGTTATGAAATCGATTAAAATGAAAATGATCATGCAATACTTAAGAATTATCCCGTGCTTTTTTGTGATAAACAATCCAGTTTCTCCAATGACATTGGGTTTGCAGAACCCATCAGAACAAACATGCACATATACATTTAATGTGCCACGAGATGGACAAGACTGTTTGGCCGGATTACAACAAAACGACATAAATTCACTTGAAACTCTAATCACAAACCAGCATGCATTGCTGGAACAGCAACTTAATGTTATCACGGATAAATTGCTGCAACAAGAGCAAAGCCATGACAGTGATCAAATGGATAATATGAGTCAGCCTATTAATGTGAACATTGGAACTACATATGTGCGTTGGGGAAGGACATCATGCCCCGAAACCGCTACAGCTGTATACGAGGGTAAGACAGAGCAATCAATGCGTACTTTCATATGTGACGTACATGTTTTTTTTTCAAACAATGAGCTATCTCATTATACACATGATAATCAATTGCCACCTTCATGTATCATAAAGATATATGCGTATATATAAGTACGTTTTTAGCTTGTATAAATGAGAAGGATGCTCGCTAGGAATTTATTTCAAGTTATTTGACACATTGGGGGATAAGTAGTCATGTTTTGAAAATCAATAACATATTTTTATATACAAATATTTGTATAAACTTCGTACAACTCAACTATCTTTTTAAGTGTGTACTTACTTATTGACCAGTATTTAGGTTTTATACCAACACCAATTCCGCATAACATAAGATGTCGAAAAGGGCTTGAGCAAACGTTATGCTTATTTCTAAAATAGGTTATGCGGGAAAAGCGCACTATACCCACGGTGGTGGCGTGAACTACCTTTGTCTCCCCGATACACCGGAACATCCATTAGAGGCCTCAAGCGTGCTTCAGTCGCAAACATACATATATGGGGCAGAATACCAGCAAAATAACTCACCGGTGCTAAATTCAAATCATCATGATAACGATGTTCCATGTGTTGTTTGTGATGTCGTCGGTCGCAGCCGTGTCTTGATGATACCTGCCAAAATGACATGCCCTGATGCATGGGTAAAGGAGTACCAAGGGTTGTTAATGGCTGAGCATCATACACATAAAGGCTCAGAGTTCATTTGTATGAGTGATGACATGGAACATATACCGGGAGGGGCAGCTAATAACGATGGTGGATTGCTGTATGTAGTGGAGGCGCGATGTGGATCTCTTAAATGTCCTCCTTATGTAGAAGGGTACGAAGTGGCATGCGTAGTATGCACAAAATGAATAAGACATGTAGATGTGTAAATTATCAACACTTGATGCTGGAGTTTGAGCATATGAAAGCTATTTTGTGAATAAAAAGTTATATTAAAAATATACAGCGAACATTTTATCGACATCTATATATTTGAAGTCTTAATTGAGTTAAACATATATATATTGGTGAGTATCCTACCATCTGTTGAAGGGCACCCCGCGACCACCTTTTCAAAACAGTGTTTATTTGAGTATAAAATCACTTGTAAAATTGAAATATGCAAACAGAAATCACATTCAGAAAAATACATTTTACAAAAAGGTGTTCCTATTTTTGTAGCTAGCTGGGCTCACTGCGCTCATCTAGCTGGCTATAATCATAAGAGGAACACCTTTTATGAAAAATGAAAATAGTACTACTGGTATATATGACCAATTTCTAGTTGTATTTCAGTTTATTATGCCTAGCTATATATCTCTGAATAAAATTACACCCTAAATTAACGAAAGAATTTATAACTAGATAGATATATTCATAGAATATAAGAATCTGATTTCTTTTCTTTTGTTTGCAAGATATTTTTTTTAATGATTCATTTGAGACATTACTGCAATGTAATATAGAACTCGCACCATTACAAATTAGGATTGTGTTGGGAATAAAGATCTTTAATTAAATCATAATAGAATTCATAATATTATGTTTACTAATCTTCATATTCATGAAAGAGCCAAATTGTTATTTGACATCAAGCAAATCGAATAACTGTTTCACGCTTTTGTCTATTTATTATACAACATCAAAAATCTACTTCTCAGTGCTCAAATTATTCAAAAGTTAAAGCAGTGATTTTTTTCTCTAAAACTAGTCACTGCAGCACGCCTCAATAAAGGCATTGACTCATCTCTTGCCGTAAGTAGCGTAGGCCCCGCCCACTGTGCATAACTATTGACAGCCCCTGGGGGTGTGTCTTGTGATTTACAGCTGCAGTCAATAGAGTGCCTGTATTGCGTCATAAGAGCAAGGTGCATAAATGCATGCTGTTTATGTCATGTGATGTCGTCTTAACCAATAGGGGACGGGTATAGA
>LQRL01063281.1:5042-15756 GCA_001703475.1 Hydroides elegans | reverse complement strand
ATACATAATTGAACCATATATATGTATTTTCGTATGTCCAGGGTCATGGCGTATTCCACTGTGCTGCCCACGCCTATTTTGCCGAAGTCGTCGTACCAGATGGCTGAACCGGCTATTAAGAAGACGGCTAGAAAAGAGAAAAGAAACAAACGTGTTAAACACTAAATACATAATTGAACCATGTATATGTATTTTCGTATGTCCAGGGTCATGGCGTATTCCACTGTGCTGCCCACGCCTATTTTGCCGAAGTCGTCGTACCAGAGGGCGGAACCCGCAATCAAGAAGACGGCTGATTATAAAGGAGAAATCAAGATGTTTTAAGCCATGACATATATTCATTGCAAAATATAAAATTCATGTAAATGTTATGCATCATAACCAAACATAAATATACTGTCCAAAAGAAGTCAAGCCCCCCTCCAGTTTTACCATTAACATATGCAGAAAAGCACACTTTAAATAGTTGTGATAAACATTGAAAAATAAATCGTTTTTCTATTTTGTTTGTGTTATTCGGTGCGTCAATATGTAAAGTCTACCCATGGAAACAATTTGTTGCAAATGAATCAGTTAAAACCTGTTATTTTTGAGCAAATATGAGATACCCCGTTTGCCATAAACATCAGAATGGCAGATAGGGTGCCTCCAATTTCATCGTGAATTAACCTATTTAACGTAATCCAATCGCAACAAAATCAGTCGTGGATACATTTAACACATTGATAAACAATATTCTGAACAAAAAATGTTCAAGCGATTGGTTTATCAACACAAAACATACGTTTGAAAACCATACACTACTGCATAGGTTAATAGTAAAAACTGGAGGAGGGCTTGACTTTTTTTGGACAGTGTATACATAAAACATCATTCCCTATCGTGCTCAAATATTCCATGCCCTGTCGTTATCACAAACTCATTAAGCAAAAACACAAGATATGCTCTGGTGATTGTTCATAAATTACTGCTTAACGGCTACCTCATTCGCAAAGAACCATTGAAAATTGACATTTTACGCAATATTACGCTCATGGGTTTTTGAAGATGATTTTAAATTATATTTTTTTTCTCAATTAACTCGGTTCACACTGACTTACCCGCCACTAGACACAGCACCAACGTCACAATCATGGCGATCATATTTCCCGCCAAATCTCCCACTTTCATGAGCACCGTTAAAATGGCGGCAACCAGAAAACAGAGGAAGCCGATGATCATCAAGGCTTCAACTGTTTCGTCTTGGGTTCCTGTGTTGAGGAAGCCCAAGGTGGTGACCTCGAATCCAACCAGAATGTGGATGACAGCGATGGTTAAGTAGTCCGCCATTTTTGGTTTTACAGTTTGTAGTGATGATGTTTTTTTTGCTGATTATCTAAGCTAAGCGATATCGTAGGATGTTGTACGAAACTGGAGAGTTTTCGTTCCGTTTTTTTTTCACGAATCTTCGATGTCTTGATTTCTTACTAAAGATACTAAAATTGCGTCCGGAATTATATGTAGATTAATGTTCAAGATATTTTTGCAATTAAATGTATTATTTCGTTAAATTTTGCATTTGAATTCCTTTAATTTCCAAAAATTGGCAGTAATGCCTTCTACAGTTTCCAACATTAAATTTCAAACAAGCCTAAAGATGAACAGTGATTTTACAAGAAGATGGGAAGCGTGTTTTATGAGCCCTAGTGTTTAGTGGGTCACCATGGCTCGAGTCTATCATATATCATGGACAATGTTTGAAGCGAGGAGCAACGAGGATCGACTTGATATTCTTTTATTACCTTTTTCTTTAGCAACGCGATGTGCTTCAAAAGTAATAAAGTTGGGGGATTGGTTGTAAAATGCAAGTTTATGTAAAGATCATACACAGGTCTTTTAGTTCGATATGGTTTACATGTAATTCTAAAACGTATTTGTGATATAAATTCGTGTCGATAATCGAGGTCTAAAAGTAATATGTGTGTACTTGAAGGATAAAAACATATGAATTGAGTGTATTCGATCTTTTGAAATGCTAAAAACAACCTTAAGTCCTTAAGGAAAATCTTATCGGTTCACGCAAACAAAAAGCCAGAAAATAAAAGCTCGAAAACCGAAAGCCACTTTTATATAACTATATTGCAATTCATCCCTTCTGCTAACGCAAAACCTAGGCTTTTTTGCATTATTTTCGAACTTTTTTGTGTGAACGCTGCCTTAGACTGTTGTTCCTTTATGCATCCACTGATATGTTTTAGTCAAAACGCCACATTTATTTGTTGTAGGTAATATTCACTACACAGTAAAAAGGTTCAATATATTTGTGATGGGTGATCCAACAAATGAATGTCTTTTAGTGGGCGTTTATGGGTTTATAAGCTGTCGATACATGTTGGGCATACATCATAAATCTGTGCAACATGGACATTTGTGACGGATCTGGTATTCAAGGAATTTAATATAGTATTGCTCATCTCACTCTGTATATACATGTACATATATTGATGTAGCGATCATTTTCGTACGTACTATTTTGTTAATTAACGGATGTGAATTACAAAATAATAGCCAAAATTTTAAACAAATCTCCGTTCAAAGATACGTAAAACTTACTTCGTATTAGCAAACATACACAATGTAAAAATTCAATATTATTTACAAAATCACATTAAATTGAAAAAATTATAGAATACATGTCCATTTTACAATTTCGTAAACTCTTTGACAAAAAGTCCACCGTGCAAGGTTGCCATTAAAAATATAGTTGGATATCAACTCAGGATTTATATGCTTCATTAACAAATATATATAGGAATCACGTGATGAATATTTTTCAAACATAGATGCCATGGTCTCCGTATCTCTGACGGTCCAAGGAAACGGCAATCAAAAACAAATATAGAGCTTGATAATAAATTTCTGAGGGTGAACATTCCACCGATTAGAAGCAGCACCAATCGTTTAGGAGTTAAAATTAATATATCATCTTAGGTAAGTAAGATATTGAAATTTTTTCTCAGATGCGCCAAATAATTCAATAATCATATATTCTCATAAAGAACATAAGAACCGAATTTCATACGGATAACAGCGCGTTTTGACCAATCGTAATATAAAAGAATGTATGATATACACTGTATGAATCTTGTATATTCAAGATTTTATATTAAACGAATTTCGTTTATTAATACTTTATTGAACTTTGCATGCTAGCAAGTATAGTCAACAGAATAATCATAATCATAACTTTGATATTTCGAAACGGGCGATTTTTTCAGCTCCAATTTGAGTCAACCCCTCAACGATCACCTCGGCATCATCCCCTTAACAACGACAATGGGTCTCCCTAGCAACATGGACAAAATCGCGCTTCTTCTCATCACGCTGGCTTTCCAGTTCCACGCCGTGTGTATGGCCATAACCGGCAAATACTCAATAGCGCCAGAATGGGATGATAGCAATGAATCCAAGGATGACGCTGTGAAAGCCTTTATAATTATCGCCTTCATTTTGTACCTGGCCGCATTCGTTTTAAGTGTGCTGATCAATTTTGGAAATCTGGATGAGAAAGTGGTCAAGATTATAACTATCGTCGCTGCAATAGCTGCAGGTAAGATGATTTATGATACAAAAGAGCACATAGCTATGCTAAACAACCCTTTCAAAAAAGTTGCATAATAAAGACGTAATACAGTAAAAAACAAACCTAAGTGGACTATCGTAGGCAAAATTTTTCGCGTCAAAATTTGCTGTTATGCGTAGCGATTTCTTCGTTTATTCGTTTATCGGTTATTCGGATGTTCGGTTGTTCGCTTATTCGGTTGTTCGTTTATTCGGTTGTTCGGTTATTCGTTTATTCGATTATTCGTATAAAATATGTTTAGTGTTTTAGTGATAACATATTCGCGATTAAGATATAAATACTCTTGCGCAAGCTTCTCATCTCGGTCGACACCTATTACAATTTACATGATGTTCTGCATAGTAAAGTGACCCCCCCCCCCTTCCTAAAACCTATGCGTACTCTCTTAAGCCCATAAACAGTGTCATTTTTTTCAACTGGCTTAGATACTTGATTCAAATTGATTAAATAATATCTAATCTTCAATTTATTGCCAATGTGTCAATTCATATTATTGAAATAAAGTAGACAGAAATTATTTACACTTAGTTCAGTGATTCGATTTACCCAATAGTCTATATTGGGATTTTAATATCATATTAAACGAGTGGTGAGTTTTGAATTTAAAGCAGAAGGACATTATAACTGTGGTTTGGAATACATGTTGATACATCATCTCATAAGCGTGATTTTATCGCAGCTTTTCGCAGATCCAATGACAGTCGAGGCATTTTGAAAAAGTGATTAATGACCGCATGCTTTCCTATTTATACCCTTTATATCGTTTATTCGTTTATTCGGTTGTTCGGTTGTTCGTTTGTTTGGTTGTTCGGTTGTTCGTTTATGCGTGTCAAATTTTTCGTTTATTCGTGTTCGTTTATTCGGTTATTCGTGTTCGTTTATTCGTTTGTTCGTAGCAGCTGTCCACTTAGGAGTGGTTTTTACTGTAGTTGCTAGACCAGGGAACACATACTTAATTTTATTAAGTGAATCTATTTCATCTACTAGGTTTTTGTGCTTACTAAGGTATGGTGGCTTAGTCGCGATGTCGAATGGAAATTGACATTGTGGTCGATATTGAAAGATTTACTCGCGCCATTAAACGTCGCCACGTTTGACGAATGAGTTTTATAGGTACAACGTAGTCGTGACATTCTTGTGCCGACGTCTGCCCAAAAAACGCACACCAAAATATAAAAATATAATGACTACGACCGGAAGTAAGCAATATGGTTCGTATTGGATGTATATGTGGCAGCGAAACTTTAAATTTAGCAAAACTAATACAGTTAAAACCACTTCCAATTTGACTATCGTAAGCAAAATAATTCGTATTTGTTTATTCGTATTCGTTTATTCGTTTATTCGTTTATTCGTTTCTCGTTTATTCGTATGCTTTCGTTTATTCGTAAGCATTCGTTTATTCGTAAGCTATCGTAAGCTATCGTAAGCTATCGTAAGCTATCGTTTATTCGTAAGCTATCGTAAGCTATCATTTATTCGTAAGCTATCGTAAGCTATCGTAAGCTATTGTAAGCAATCGTTTCTTCGTAAGCTATCGTAAGCAAACGTTTATGCGTATTCGTTTATTCGTTTATGCGTATTCGTTTATTCGTTTATTCGTATTCGTTTATACGTTTCAGTTGTCAAATTGGAAGTGGTTTTAACTGTAGTTTCGCTAGCGGAAGATTAATTTTTCTGATGATGTTGGAAAAAAGAGTATATTTAAGATACTTTGACAGCCAAAAGTTAGGATTTGACCTAAAATGATTATGTTTCAGGCATCTTTTAATCCAATGTGTATCAGTGACAAAAAGCACACTCCTGAATAGGATTATCCGTGAGTTGAGTCATAAACTGAACCCGGGGATTAATCGGCTTATTTCGATTAAATTATTGACTAGAACTCCATAAAAAGCTTTGGACAGATTGGTTAGATGACCCATAATATATTTCTACACATATGTTTAAGATAAACAGTGATCAAAAGCCTTATATACAACATTTCGACATAAAAAAAACTTACATGATCCGAAAAATTAATCTTTCGCAAGCGAAATTAAAGTTTCGCTGAAAATTAAAGTTTCGCTGCGACATTTATATGCAACCGCTAACAGTGATAGGTCTCCTCGAACAGAAACCGACGCAATGCAAATAACACTATAAAATATTTTCTCATTTACATGATAAAACATTCATATATGAGAGCGTTATCGAGTAAGCAATTGACGCGTTTATGAGATTTTAGTAAAACAATAAATTTGAGGTCTACGATTTAGCTGATAGTTGTCCAATCTAAGTGCATTCTGGATTTGCATATTCTCTCCAGGAGTAGTTTATTTAGTTTAGTATGTAAACTCAGAACGCAGGTGTCCCACATACGAGCTAGAACGTAAACCGTGCACATGGAAAGTAGAGGATCAAGGTCATGGTGACATTGAATTTATATGTGCAAATAATCATAAGATAAATATTTCAAAAAGTTCGGACACGAATGAGCCGAAAATCCCCAAATTGCGACTAAAGCTGAACAGTGATGTCGGTGTTATACACACACTAGTGTGAATACTTAATGACATAATTGAAATCATATTTCCGATCGTTTTGATAAATATGTCTTATATTGTGATTTTGTTTTAGTGATCTGCATGTTCATTGGCATTATCATCTACGGCGACCATTATGACGACGAAAACATCTTCGCCTTTCCCTTTACCGTCTACACAGTGGGCGGGGCCTGTGGAGCTGTGGGTGCCGTATTCATGTTGCTAGAAATGTGTTGCTAGGCAACGCACATTGGGAATGATTGTATGTTATGAGTTTTTGTTGTTGCTAGGTTACTATTTCGAAATCATATCATATCGAAATTAATTAGAATAATCAAATAAGAAGCATGAAACTTTTCGGTGTGATGGAAAAAGGTCCGTTTAGCCCTTTGATTGTCAAAAGTCCTTTGCAATGAGTCTTTGCAATTATGTATGTAAATCGACACAATATTTTATGTTTTGGATTTAAAAAAAATGAGTATGGTAAAGTCACTTTTTGCATAACTTTCAGTCCTCCTTTATGTTAAAAATTACAAAAAAATATATATATATATATAAAAACATGAATTCGTTGTTTGAATGCTTATAGAAATCAAATCATATTGTGCTGAGCGAATAGGCTCTTCATTGTCCATTACATACATGTATATTAAACATGAAATTATTGGATGACTTTTTATATGACTTTATATTCAAACTTGAAGCTAAAATAAGAGATATGTTATCTATTTTTCTGAAATATGAAAAATCATTTACATGTCTTAGCAAGTGCCTCTTAGATTGGTTTAGCAATTTCATCGGACCTTTTATTAGCTTCAAACTCTATTTTTATACAAGAAGAGCCATCACTTCAGAACTAATTATTGGCGGTTAAAAGGTTATTAAAGTATATTTAACAATGGTCTGATTTTCTCAACCATTTTTTTTTCAACTCACTCAAGTTTATTGCACTTTTGAAGTGCAATAGTGATATGATAATGCTGTCTTTGATAGGTGAGTGATTTAATGTCGTGGGCGAAACATTTATGCTTATGTGAAAAAAGTGTTCGCATTGATCATTTAGTGCTCCTTCATATGTTGTATGTTTTATAAGACCCAAGTTTAAGGATTCGGTAACATCAAGGTAGAGATTTATATCGCCACTTGCGATTTTCATGGTTTACCTTTGAATGATTCACCTTTATTTATAAAATCACAAGAAGCGGTAATCTTGTCGATCCTGGCGATTTAAAAAACATAGAACACCTTTCCTTTCGCCACAATCGCATGTGGCGATATGTAGCAAACAAACAATATAAACAATCATTCATATATCGTATTTTCAATTTGTAAATATTTCAGCGCGAAAAATTAAGGGCGAAACTTTCAAACTAAACAGACCTTAATATAATATTCGAGTGTTTTAACATGATCTGAATGAAGAGACACATTATATATGATGCCTTTCGAATATTTCATTTTTTTATTCCCATAAATCTTCTCAAGTATCGATAAGCATGATTATTAGCACGTTGGCAACAAACGACTTTGATAATACAGTTGTAGCTTTAAAAGCCATTAATTGCTATTTGTTGGTAGGCGGTTAACATATTCCTGATTTTGTTTTGGTTACGTGTTACCTGCATCAATGTAGCATTATACGATAAGGTGGTTGTCAATATTTGATTTAAAAACATGTTACTCTCACTCCATCCTTGCAATTAATGACTACACCATAATAAATTCAATAGTAATGAGGTGAGATATGGAATGTTGACATAGTTTGTTTCAGTGGATTAGTATAACATTTATAAAATATTGCGCAATGGCCAAGCCTTATTTTACTTATATGGCTTAAAAACAAACTGTAAGGCCGCGTTTACGCAATCAAAAAAGCTCGAAAACCCATATTTTAGAAAGCCACACTTGTATAAAAACATAGCATTTTTTTGTGTGAACGCGCCTTTACGTTTTCTTGCATAGTTATATTTAATGGTGTATTTTGCAGACAATCACTTAAATGTTAAGAAAGTCAAAGTCGTATCAACAACAGATTAAAACAACAATTCCTTTTAAGCCTATTAAATAGGTTATTATGGCTAGGCTCTTGTTCTTATTTTCACGTTTTCCTTAACCTGGTTTTTCAGTCTTTTAAATTCAAAGATATTTTACTCGAAACGATTATTCGGATACTTCAAAATCTACAGTATATTAACTTTTCTTTTTCATCGTGTGATATCACAAATATTAGACTTTAATAAGTATTAAATGAAATTTATTAGATATGTTCTTTACATGTTTTTTTCTTCTCACAGTGTTTTGATTGTGTCCATATTATACAATACAGATAAAGTATAAGAAATTACACATACATACATTACAAAATTACATACTTTTCAGTTATTATGCCTCGATTTCACAGACATATTTTAACACGATTAATTTACCCACTGTCATAAAAAATCATGAAACCTTACTCGATCAATAGACAAACGCCCTATAGAGGAAATACCCCCATTTCTCGCGAAACCCTTAATCATTTTGGCAGTCTTGGCGGAAACCCTACCATACCCAAACCCTTCCTCACCACTCTTTAATCATGAATAACCCTTCCACTCGCAAACTCCCTTGAACAAATACTTTGGGAAAGTCACCCAATATCCCTTAGAAAGTTTGTTATTTAAAACATGTTGTAACTCAATTGTAATGCCTAGTTCAGTTTATGATTTTCCGCCACCGGAAGCCAGTTGCACAATGAGGAAGATGCCGCCGATGGCTCCCAGGCACCCACCGCTGATGTCGAGGGTCATCACGTACTCAACCAGACTAGCGGTACCGGGCGCGAATTTGTCGTACCAAATAGCAGAGCCGGCGATCAGGAACGTGGCTGAAAACAATATATGTTTAAGTTATAGAACTTTGTTTTGAGATATATGAGATATATGAATATAAGATTCAGATAGTGATGTTACAAGATCAAAGCGATGTGATTGTAGAACCACGCGCGGCAAGACGTCGAAAGGGCGTTGACGCTTGGACATACATGTAAATCGTTGTTTTATCTTATTTTTGTTGACGACATTTAAACAAGTGACGTAAGAAATTTATCCTGTGTCGCGACGTACATAACGTTCGACAATAAATTATACAAATAGTTCATCTGAGACCGCAGATCGAGTTCTAAATTTAGCTTGTTAACAACTCATGCCAAAACTAGTTTAAGTACTTTATACACGAACATTATTATACCAAAAACAGCCTATTTTGTTTTCTTAATTGATTGACTGATAAAAATATATTTTGAAGCTATATACATGTAAGCGCATAAAAGATGGGGTGAACTGTAGAAAAACAGTTTCAATGTCGGTTTTTATTCACTTCTTGAAGTCAAACTGTTATTTATTCTTATAATCAAACACACTTCAAACACACTAAACCTTTTTCGTAACTAAGTCTTTTTCGTAAAGCAAAACATATTTTTCTATCCCTATGGAAACGGTACAATAAGGAGATCATGCCTCAGGCAACTAAATCAATCGTTCCTAGTATGATAAAGATTTGAATAGTTGTTACACGGTATAATAAAAATGGTTGAATTGATATAATAAACCTACTCACCTGCGCATAACGACAATACAAGCGTCAAGATCAGTGCGATCACATTGCCCGCCAGGTCGCCCGCTTTCATCAAAACCGCCAAGATGGCTGCGACGAGAAAAGTGAGAAATCCGAGGATCATCAAAGCTTCAACTGTGTCGTCCGCGGAGGTCATGTTGAGGAAGCCCAGCGTGGTGATTTCGAATCCAACCAGAATGTGGATGATCGCGATGGTCAAGTAATCCGCCATTGTTTCAGTTCGTTGGGTTTATAATTCTTACTATAATACTTGATTTAAAATGTATAAAAATGGCAACGCTTAATTTGCTTTAATGCTTTTCCGGTTTAATTTATGCTCTGTTATTTTATAAAGTCTGAGCGAAATAAAATTTATTTGTCAAAAGAAGTACAGAAAAACACCTCTAGTTGCTTCAATGTAAAATTTTGTTCGTTTTTGATCGAAATTACAAAATACATCTTGTGCGTGATAAGGCTACTGACAAGTGAATATATGGGACCAATATTAACTGGTCGCCATGGTAGGTTCAGAACATGTTTACTTCCAGGAGCAACGTGGTCCATTTATCCTTGACTCATTATGGCTGTTATCAGTTTGTCTTTTACTAAGGCAAAATGTTGACGCTGGGTAGGTTTAACAACGGTTTAATGGCTATGCATTAGGGTATATCATCTTGTCTTAAACATGAATCATTAATTCTCTTATGCATTTTTTAATGATTTTTTTTATTTATGTTCGTCCCATCTTCAGTCTTTAAACTCAATCACAGCGTATCCAAAACAAGGAATCAACGTCTTATTTATCTTGCAATGTATAATTACCTAATAAAAGCCTAAATAATGCTGAAACATATGTTAGCGCATTTGAAATAATTGGTTACACACATGTTTTTTTCTTGACCATAAAATCATGGCATGATGTCACATATATTATGTAAAATTGTTATAATATACCGCTTCATTATAAATGAAC
>LQRL01063277.1:0-10150 GCA_001703475.1 Hydroides elegans | reverse complement strand
GATAATAGATATGTTGCTGCATTAGTGGATAGTTCAAATAAATTGTAATAAATGTATAAACATGTCTATTATAAAGAAACGGTAATATTAGAAAGGAATACAAAGGCAATGTTGCTAACACAGAAGACATTATACACAACCATGTTGGTTAAAAAAGTCTGATGTACTGGTACAATAGAAGCTTAAAATAAGCGTAGTTTATTAAAAATTTGTATGTGCATCACATTGATTAAAACCATCAGAAAAAAAACATATCGCCTCGCCTTCGCGAGAATTTATAGATATAAGTAAACCCTTATAATATGGCTTTGCAAAGAGAACTCAATGAAATCATTGCAGCATACTCTCTATCAAAATATCACATTGAATACCAGGATTATCTATCCAACCATCTTTCCCATGGATGCATAGCTTTATACCATCTTGGTGCGTCAAAAGAACGGATACTCGATTTTGTGAAGTGGTATATTCCAAAACTCGAATTAAGGGAATCAACAGAGAAAACAAATGAGGAAGATGCATCTCCTACAATCACCCTATTGAGCGACACAGAATTACAAAGTCTTCTTGGGAAGCGACGTGAATTTCATAAATTGCGCGATCATTTTGCTCATGTTATGGAAAGCAAGTACCAAAGAAATGTGGATGAGTTCGTTAGACATGAGTTTGGGAAATTGGCAAATGGCATGCATGTGGCGGCTTTACACCCGCTGATTCATACGGGATATTCACTTGATGCAGGTAAACTTTTAATGTATATATTTGATAATTTTATGTACTGTACAAGTATTATCCACAATCTAGATTAGATGTGATTAAAAGTAGATGAGGAATATAAGGACATATAAAACTGTTTCGGTGATGGAATTTCGTGTATAAATCTAGCATTATCTGCATTTTACGAAGTTGAAGGGGTTCTTATATCAATTTCATTGTGCAAATCACGAGAATGGAGAATACTCACTTATCTATATATCAGATGCTAATAAAATGCAGTAGGCCTAGTTTAAAAGCTATATATATATATCGATTCCTATTTGATGTTTATAATGGAACGTATAAGTTTAAGTCAATTTCTCTATACCAGTTTTCCAATGTTGTAGGTATCCCGATACTTGTCGTAGAAGGCATCGCCTACCTCTACTTTTCGTACATGCCCATAAAGGAGAAGGCAGCTAAACCATCCAGTCCAAAATACGATATTCTGGAGGTTTTAGAAAACATAAGAAACAACCAAACGTTACGACATAATATAATTAGATATTCCTCCATTGAAACGTTTATGTCGGATATTGATGGACCTTTTCCGAGAAGAGTAAGTTCATTTTTGATTTAGTTGCGTTTTTAAACCGCGTTCATCGGGAAAGAACGTATTTTTTTTGCACATTTGCATGAACAACAGATATTAAATTCTAGATATATTTCTATAGATCTAAAGATATGGCTTTTCATTTTTATCGCATATGATTTGTGTTTGTGATTTTCTTTCATTTGCAAAGTGGGTGTACTCGGCCCTATATAAACCTTATACCGGCCAGTTGCACCTTTTGTAAATAAAATTACTTTTACACAATATCAGCTTCAAACTCTTACAATAATATGATGTTTATCTATTTCCATATAAGGTCGGCGCTCTCCTCTCACATCCCTGGCTTCGCAGTCAACTCCAGATGGCTCTGGATTCCCTTCAGTATCCAGACTGGTTTCACGTGGATTCGGAATCAAGTTCCTCTCCACCTTTGGCTGACGTGCAACAGCTGATGGATACAGTCATGCACTGGGCCTTGACGGTTTATACATGTGCCGAAAAACGCAACGATTTCTTTTTATTACATGGAGTCACTGGAGCGTGGAGTTTGAGCAACATATTGAAATGCTTCACCGATCCCCAAAAAGCACTTGAATGTGTTCAATATTATATATTGACACTGTTTTCTGTGTATATTGCTGAGGACTGCCCAGAAATCGACATCGACATTTTGGAAACGGAACCAGAGATAAACATTGAGGATATTGTTAAGGAGACATTGGGTCTTACTACAGATGAACATGTTTATAAACTGGTCCATATTTGTAATGAGCTTAGTAAGGTCAACAAAGAACCCAAACGGCAGCGTCTTTATAAGATAGCATGTCGTTTGGCGATTGATTATCATTTTCAATTTGAATGAAAAGTATATTTTGAATGACTCGTGAAAATCCATAAAGCTATGTATTATGTTTCGTTTAATATATCAACATCCATAAAGCCAGGCGCGGATCCAGAAAATATCGAGCCTTGGGGCGCAAACAGTATAAAATATCAGACTGATCCGGGGGCGTATTTTTTTTTGTCTTATATATAAGGGCGAACAGGGGGCATGTGGTTATTGGTCACATATAGAATAGTAAGTGAATGAATAGTCGGCATGGTATAATTTCGAGTAACTTTCAAATGACAGGATTTTCATCTGTATAGCAAGACACTTTTATTTTCGTTTTATGTAGTTGTTTGATTCTGATTGATCAATTAATGTAATGAATTCTATCGTCTCTAGAAATATATATGTGAAGCTATGCACACGCTACAGAATCATTTTTACTGATACTGATTACTGATATTTTACTTTATTGATACACAGTTTTTATTTACAATTATTGCACATACATCCCAAAATAACTTAAACGATAAATAAAAATAAATACCATTTAAAAATAGCCTAAATCACTGACAAATTATTCAAATAAACAAAGCAAATAAACGGTTATCAGTGAAAGTTAAATGGCTAGAAAAAGTATTTTATGTACATTGTTTTATTTTACGATTGTATCTATATTATATAAAATTATGATTGGAAATAGCAAGCCAAAAATTAATCAGAAAAAAATAATTATATGGATGCTTACAACTTAACTTGTCTACCAGCAGTCAACCAGTCTGCCAAGAAAAAATAAGAGTGCAAAACAAAAGAAAACACTGATTTTTAAAAGCCCATCATTTAGACAACATCACAAAACCAGACTTTATAGCAGTAATATTTCTTTATATTTATATGATTAATACAAATATATTTCTATATAAGATAATTCACGTTCCTTTTCTCTAAAAGTTCTTTGATATATTATATTTTTCTTTGCAATAATGTACTCTCAACAATTCAAACCACACGTAATTATTGACTCTTCCAATTTGAATAGCGAAATCAGTCATGTGTTCATATAAATTCCATTGCAACCTATATATCATAATAGATTGCAACACAGTGGATTGAATTCGTTACTGATTATACCCTCCTTCGACAGCGTCCACCTGACTTTGCAGTGGATTATCAAAGCCCCTCGACGCCTCCGTCCCCGCACTACTTCCGCCATTGGCCGAGGGCGGGCCCAGGTATTTCTCAAGCGACTTGGGTGGGCGCATAATGACAATGACCGCAACGGCAAATAGAGCGAAAAGCGCGAGGAATCCGAACACGGCGGCTACGATCTCACCGGCTGTCATGGCGTTACTTGGGGGATCCTTGAGCGTTTTGAAGGCCCCTGTTTGAGGTAGACGAATAAATGAGGTTACACGATTAAGATTAATAAAAGAGTAAAGATGGATTATATGTTGATTGAGATGGTGATATAAAAAACCCACGGCTACGATCTCACACGTTGTCACTACGTTGCTTGGGGATCCTTGAGCGTTTTGCAGACCCCTAGTTTAACAGTTTAACTAAATTAGACGGTTTCAATAAATCAATAATATGCGTCCGATTTGAATGATGAGACAAAACACTCTGTGGGTATATTCTAACAAGGTGTTATGGTGTTGCTTTGAGGATCTTTTATGGTCTGCCAAACCCCGGCTGAGATAAAATGCGGGGTTTCAATTTAAATAAAATGTGAGTATTTTTGATGATAAGCAGTTCAATATGTTTTAGGCAATATCCATTTTTTTAATGCATTGGCGTTGCTTGGGGGTTTTAAAGGCCACTATTTTAGTTGAAATGGGGATTAAATTATAATGTTGAATCGAATTTAGATGAAATAGCCGTAAATATTAGTACATAGATGTCATGGTATGGCTTAGGGGATCCTTGAAGGCATTAAGTGGTGGCCGAGCGGTTAAGGCGTCCGACTCCTGGCCAGTGGCCATGGGTTCGATTCCCGATCAAGTTCGGTCATCATGGTATGCAAGTGGGCACTGCATGCAATATCTCCTGCCTCTTCCCACCCAGGAGTGTACACGTACAATTGGGTACTTGGTAATTGAATGTGTATGTCACAAGACGGTGATTGTGAGCGCCAATTGTATAATAGGTAGCCTGCCCGTTAAACAAGTGTACGCATACATGAAGGACCAAGGTAATGATGGATTGTAAACCGCTTAGAGCTAAAGCAGGATAAGCGGTATATAAATGCCCACCATTATTATTATTATTATTATAAGTCTGTCGCAAATATGGAAAGTTAATTACAAATAGAGTACATTATTACGTGCTAGCGAAACTTGCTTCATATATTATCATTTAAACGTAAAAAAGGATGTTCAAAAGGATGTTCAAAACAATAACAAAACCCCTGAGTATAGATTAAAAATAATTGCTGAAAAAAAAAAACAATGAATATAAAAAAGTGAAGAATCCTTACTAGAGGTGATGGGAACCCTGAATACACCAGTGACACCATTTGTTGTGAAACTCACTGCCCTGATGGGAACAGAGTCAAAGCTGTGGTAGGAGACGATCGGAAGAAGCCCGTGGTCGAAACCTTAAAAAAAAGAAAATATTAAGGAGTTGAAAATGAATGTAATGACATGTTAATAATGCTAAGATTATAACGTTCGGTTTCTATTTTGTGATTTGAGTATCAATCTTGTTTTAGTTTTAATAAAAGAACATGACGCTTTAATGAGAAGAAACGTATTTCGAAACAATAAGCGAGATCATCAAAAAACTACGAAGGCTATATGCTTGCAACTCTTTCATCCTCTGTATTTCATATTTGAATTATCACGTTAGTCTTACCATGGCCGACAACGATGGTTCCCACTGTATTATCGCCGGCGAACGAGATCCAGAAGACACGCTCCTCGTCGCAGGAGAGGATGCCCTTGGTCGGTCTCCGGACGCGCTCTTTCAATTCGGCCTGGTGTCCGTACGTCATGAAAGGCGCTCTAAAATGATATAGATTAATGAAATACACATGAACATATAGGTGTTGGTTAGCGCATAAATTGTTATTATGTTCTAAGATATATGTTTATGCATAATTGGTAGAAACGTAGACGGGCTCTTTCAATTCGGCCTGGTGTCCATAAGTCATGAAAGGCGCTCTGCATAGATTGATAAACAAACAAATTATTTATAATTTGATAAAATATTAAGTCATGTGTCTTGATATAACGTATATAAATATGTAGCTTTGTTGGTGATGTGGCATAGGGCCATTGATAAACTAAATACGTATCTACATTGTCTTGATGGAAAACCACAGCTCAGATACAAAATTCGTGTATATATGTAAAAAGTCGGTTATCATGACTAACCTGTTATTCAAAAATCAACTCTTATATATATTGTTCGAAACGCTGCATTCATATGATTCTCTGAACCATTACTTACGAAATACTGGTATATCCATCCTTGTCTTGCAGCGTGATCTTATAGAAGTCTTTGGGATCTTGGCTGTGCATCAGAGCGGAAAGCCATATGTTCACTTCTTCACATGCTTTGACAGACACAAGTATATGCGATCGACGGTTGACCGACATCCAGACCTGCTCTTGTACGTTGAATGTGTTGGTGTCGAAGGTGAACTCTTCGATTTCTAAAAACATAAAGTTTTAGTGAAACTTTGATTAAGGGCTAAGAAAGGAGTATGCCGAGACTTCTTAAACGAAATAACGAAACGATGGTTAATTGATATTTGTCGGTTTGCATAATTTTTACACACATTCATGTACATGTGTAGCAAACTTGGTTCAGTATCAGAATGCAATAAAAAATAGCGTTAGGCCGCGTGTGCCCGAAATCGAAGCGTAATATTTTATGCACTTTTAGGGTGAGCAGGATGGATTAACTAGAGTACGATGTTTTTATACAACTGCGGCTTTGCGTCTAAAGAACATAATAAGTGTTTTATTTTTATTTGAAGCAGAAAAAGACGGCCATAAACTTTTATTTGGTAACTTTATATGATGACCAGCTAAACATAATGCACCTGTTCATGTTTACAATTAATCAATTTGAAGGTTAACATATAATACAGATAAATCAATGATTGATATCTTCATTAAGCGGCTCATTAAGTTAGCCACTCCAAGGTCTGGCCACAATGGAAGACATTTTTTTTTCATTTTTTTCATTTTTCCCCCTTACAATCCCTGTCATCCCCATAAAAACTCTGATGTGGCCTTATAGTATTTGATAAGAATTGTATTTTAAATAAATTTGCAATTACCCTGATGTTCATAAAGTCTCCAGAATGCTTTATAATCCTCGTTGTTAGTTGCTACAGCTATACCCTTAGCTGAGTTGAAGCTCGGATCGCCAGTGTAAGTAATCAGTGTATTTGAGTATTGATACCTGATTACAATGTGAATGACAAATGCTATGATAAATATAAAAGATATACTTTATGAACAACACTCTTTTGATCCCTTTAAATTAAGTGAAATGTGTTTTTAAACATTTGTTATGATAGCGGCGATATTAATTGTTGAGCACAAAGATAATGTTAAATTATTCTTTTTAAACTTACATAACAAATTCGACATATTAATACATAAAAATTCGTCCTTCTGTAAGGGCAATGGAAATTATTTTTATTACTTAACCTTTGATATCTCAAAATATCGACCACTTCGATACTTTTTGTGTATTTCTTGACATATACATGTACGGTATGAAATAGTTATTCGAAACTTCATAACACCCAACGTTATCGGAAATGTCCTACTTACGGTCCCCGTCCTATCATAATCTTGCCATCTTGCCAGCTCACCCAGAAGGTTCGCATTTCGTCTACATGTAGAATATCGGCGTCTTGTTTCTTCGCCACGCGCTTGTTTCCTTAATGTAAAAGAGATTGCATTTTGATTATAAGTTTAGATTCACAACAAAATGAATGACACCTAATATTATTCGTCTAGCGTCTTAGGTCAAATTGTTAAAATGTGGACGTAGAATCTAATTTGCTTTGATAATTATGACTTTGAAATGGGGCATTGGATGTAGAAATGAAGGCCAATTGATAAAAATGACATTAGATATTACAAACACACACTAGAATATATGAATTCAACTGCCATTCAACATACCTTTGTAGAGCGAAACCTGAGTGTTGAATTCTTCACCGAGCACAAATCTGTAGGCGTTAGAATCATCGCGGTACTTCTCCGATAATAGAAGAGAAGCCTCGGCACCTGAAACCTGCAAAATGAAATCGAAATATTCTTAACTAATTTAAGCTATGTTTGATGATGTGTTTTCTTTCAATAACTGGATTCTTTATTTAGACAAATTTTACTTTAACGAAGTTAACGAAGTTTTTGAATTGATAGGCGAAATTCTATTGTCTGGTTGCACTCCGCGGTGTTAGCCTCAAGTGGCATTTGGGCATTTTATGAAAATGCGTGGTTTTCATCGGTTGGTCTATATTCATAAACATTTATGTGTGAGCATAAAAGAGTGTAATGAGCTTATTAATAATCATGGTAAAGATATCAGTTTATGGCCTCTGGAAGGAAAAATAGACCAGTGCGCAAGCATCTGCCAAGCTTTGTTTCTGGCTAACATCACTATCACGGAGTGCGACCGTCCGTAAGATTCGTGTAATTTTAATTATATGCCTGTTAGGGTTATATATTCATTTTGACTATAGTGTTAAAAAATTAAGTTTTTTTTTTAAAAGTTTAAAAAATGTAACTACCTGGAAATAAAACCATTGCCCTTTGTCTTTATTTCCATCGAATAAGTGAAACCATTTGTACTCGAGGCTTTCTGTAGGAGTTCGCATGAAAATGTGGTCCTCTGAAAAAAATAACACGGATATGGAAGTAATTCATTTGTCTGTGCAAGTAGAAACAAGATAACATTAAAGGGTTAATAAAATATATATGCATATAATTATAACAGAACGAGGTTTCATTTATATTGCAAGCATGAGCACAATATATAAAATGCATAAGGCCATAATTGCATATTATCTTCAGTGTTTCAGAGTTGCACAAAGATTTTTACATCACAAGCATGACAAATCATGATTGATAGATTCGGAAGGTATTTAAGATGAAAATTAAACCCCCATCGGACCATCCTTTTTACAACGCCTCTTGTCATCTGCTATAGGTCTTTAGGATCCAACGGGATATTGTCATCTATGCACCCCTTCTAAATCGTGTATGGCCTATGCGTACCGTTAATAATTTCAATAACTCCCAGACTTACTGAGCGTCCTCGGACAAGAACGATGGTCCGTTGTATATAAAATGCTTGTAAATCGTCACAGCCTATTTTAATTCTTTGAAATATCCATATCTATCATGCTTCTAAATCTGGTATGCCCTCGTTTACATTTACACGTACCACTACTCGATTCAAACTCCCAATCAAGCTGCGCATCCCAAGACGAAAACGAGGCTCCGTTGATGGGATGCTCGGCCTCTGAGTGGTCAACCAGAAGGCGTTCCCCGTAGATATGCCCGGCGCCAACCTGGATACGGTTGTCCAGCCAGCAAATCCAGAAGCCACGGAATTCCTGGCGAAATGATGTACATTATTTATGGTATAAGTTGAAAAAACAATATGTTATTTTATGAATTGAATGAGTTTCATCTCATTTGATTATTGATGTGGTCGGCACCAACTTGGATTCGTTTGTCCAGACAGCAAATCCAGAATCCACGGTATTCCTGGCTGGCAAAATGTATAGCTTGTATGGTATTTATTTACAGAGGAATATGTTTATTTTTCATTGAAAAGAGTTCAATCTGATGTATAATTATTTGTAAATGTCAATTTACCAGTGCTACGGATTCCTGCATCGATGTGAACTTTATCGTATAAATAATACATGTGTCAAGGGTCTAACATTGATTTCTGGACCCGAACTTTTAAAGTTTGTTTGGGTCAAGGTCAATGGTAAAAACAAAACGTTATATAAATAATAAAAGCATTAAAAAGCTAACCTCGCTACTAAGAACTCCTGGTGTATGAGTACTGTCTAGAACGCGGGTATTGCCTTCCTTATCCGTCCGTTGAATATTGGTATATTCATTGTTATAACCGATAAGGACTTCTGTATGTTGCCCAACTGTAAATCTGTCAAAAACAAAAAAGTTGACCTGAATAACAGTAAATCTGTTTATAAGTGGACAACTCCACGCTCAATAAGTTCAACATCCCGCGCTTGATTTAACTGGTGCTATGCCTACACGCTCACACGCTCAGGCTACACGAAGATTACACGCTCACATGCTTTACAGCAGATGTTGTCGTCAGGTAATTAAGATAAATGTTTATTCAACAAGTTTATCTATTTTCTAAACCATTTGGCGATAACATGTGAATTCATGATTTGTTTTGAACTTACATGTACATTAAACCAAGAAACTATTTGATTATAAAACGTTTCAACTAACTGATGTCCAATGACCTAAAAAAATAAATAATTTGTATTGAATCCGAAAATAAGATATTACCCGACAAACTGCGACAGCATCACGTAGACATCCTTTGGTCCCTTTACCCGGAAGTACAAAATATAATCATTGTGCACCGACATCCAGAAATGTTCGAAGACTCGGTACTCTCGCGGGGTAAACAGAGCGGCTCCATCGGCTGAAAAAGAAAGTGCACACACTATTTGAAATATGAAATAATTTTGATTGAGGCCAACCCGGAGTCGTGGAACCGGATATATGAACAAACCGCATACCAGGCTAAACCAGATTAAATATGCTCGCATCGTTTGCTAAGTCAGTTGCTTAGCTGCGTTGGTGTCTGAACACCTCCGGGTCTCGTTTTTGGTCCTTTTATTTGTTAATCTAATCTTTAAAATGTGGATAAGAACGAACGCATTAAAAACAAGAGTAAAACTATGCTCATAGAGCATATAAATCTACTATCTTTTCTTTGAAATAAAATGGAATTCTTATTTATCTAAACGAGATTTGTATCTATAC
>LQRL01063266.1:612-36607 GCA_001703475.1 Hydroides elegans | reverse complement strand
GCAGTCAAACTAGAAGACAAAATAGGAAAGCTGTTTGAATCCAGAATAGGATCTCCACAGGGAGATGCCGCTAGCGCGTTATTCTTTATAATTTACCTAGATGTCTCACTAAAAATCACTGAAAAAAGACGCAAAAGCACAGAAAACAAGGCCCTCCAAGTCATCTCTGAGCATAACTACGCTAAAACAACATCAAATGATGATTTCTGCCTAGATCAACAATACGCAGACGACATAAGCTGGGGATCCACGGAAGAAAAAGACCTACAAAGCATAGAAAAAGTAGTGCCAGAAGTTCTCAAAGAAAGAAATCTCCTCGTAAACGAGTCAAAAACAGAGAAATACAAAATATCCAGGAACTCAGAACAGGACTGGAAGGAATGTAAACTGGTAGTAAGTAAGCTAGGAACAGAAGAAGACATCAAATACAGAAAAACCCTGGCAAACAAAGCCATCTGCGACCTCAAACCCATCCTTCAAAACCAGAAAACATCAAAAGAATGTAAAATACAAGTCTTCAGAGCACTCGTAGAAAGCATTTTCCTGTACAACACGGAGATCTGGGGTCTTACGCAAAAACAAGAAAACGAAATAGACGTCTTCCAAAGACAGTTACTACGAAGGATCTTCGGTTTTAGATACACTGAAGACAAGAAAAACTGGCCATCAAATCAGAAACTATATAAAATAACAGGAACCAAACCCTGGTCAACCACAATCGCTAAACGCAGGTTATCATTTTTCGGACATGTATGCAGATTGCCTGAAGATTCACCAGCCCAAAAAGCTCTAAAAGAAGCTTTAAAACCTGTTAAGAAACCGAGAGGAAAATCCAAGAATACATACCTAGCAACTCTCAAGAAACAACTCAAATTGAAAGGCATCAATACCATAGAAAATGCCCAAAGAATAGCTAGAGATAGAGACAATTGGCGAAATATACTAGGATAAATTCGAAAGAAGGAACATCCATTAGAAGAAGAAGAAAGAATCATGCGTGACGCTTGCAAAAATTGGTGTCATATATCTTGTGATAGAATATCCGATAATAGAGAGTTTGTGCAGGTTTAAAAAAATATTTCAGCCATTGACCCAAATATGACCAATCGCATTGCTTGTCACCGGATTGTTTACATGCAATTTATGACAGTCTAGCCTATTTTTGACATTCTGCACAACCTCTCTAATAGCTATAGATCTTTCCAAACCGACATAACCCGCACCTGGGAATGTGTAAGATGTCGCCTACCACAATTTTCCGACTCGTTCCTCAATAATAGCGATATCAGTGATACTATCATAACAGGATGTTCTACAGATGATTCTTACCGAAATACCAGAAACCTGAATCAGTTTATTCTATTTACAATTAATTGTCGAAGCCTTAAATCAAACGAAAAGCAGCTCGCTCTAATAGTGATTCTAGAGACACATAACCCAGATGTTATATGTGCAACAGAGACACATCTAGATCCAACCATCTCGTGTTCAGAAATGCTCCCACCCGAATTTAGCGAAAATGTGTATAGGAAAGATCGAAACCAAAAGGGGGAGATGTCCTAATTGCAGTGCGCAACAACATTCTCACTACAGAAAAATCGTCTTTCAACTCGAACAGAGAACTAGTTTAGATAAAATTAGAGAATAACGATTCACAACCACTGTATATAGGGAACTTCTATAGACCACCAAACACAGACCTCACTACTACCAGGGAGCTTTGTAATTCCATATCGAAGTTAACAGATTCTGTGAGATTACCGAACGTCATTCTGACCGGAGATAACAACATGCCAGATATAAAATGGACTCATGACAATATAGCTGCATCTCCTCAATATGGGTATGAACTAAACAGTTCTCTGTTGCTCTCTACCCAGGAGAGTAATTTGATACAATGTGTTTATAAACCAACTAAGGGTAACAACATTTTGAACTTAGTGTTCACATCTAATGAAAGCCTCATATCATCATGTGAAGCTGTACCCGGAATAATGATCAAGATGCTGTCCTAACATCCATTGATATAAAGCCAAATGCAACACGACCTGAAAAAAGATCAGTGTATCTCTACAATAAAGGCGACATGGACAGTATCAAATCCGATTTAAAATCACTCACTAGTGAGATAAAAGAAGATGTTCAAACCAAAGATGTCAATGATATGTGGAATAAGTTCAAAAACTCTCTGCAAGAGTCAATAAAGCGCCATATACCATTCAAGGTGTTAGGTAATCGCCGAGATATTCCATTGTTGACTAAGCACATAAAACGCAAAATCAACCGCAAAAGGCGTCTTTATAAGAAATCAAACCGAAGTAATTCGCCACGCGTGCAGAAACAGTTACGAGAACTCCAAAAAGAAATCCAAAATGAACTAAAAATCGAACAGCACAGATATATACAAAGTTTATTCGCGGATAACGAGAGTGAAAAAAGGACAACCAGTATTCCATCACCAAACGGTTCTGGTCGTACATCAAAGGTAGGAGAAAGGATAACGTCGCGATCTCCACTCCACGCGAAGGAAATCAAGAGACAAACAATCAAGAAGAAATGGCAAATATACTAAACCCTCAAATGTGTCTGCAATCTACAAGGAAGGGGATAAGAAAGATCCGGCCAACTATCGTCCCGTTTCACTGACCTCTATATGATGTAAAGTTATATTCAAATATCGCTGAACATCTGGAAAATCACAAAATCCTGAGTGACAACCAACACAGCTTCCGGGCAAAAAGATCGTGTGAAACTTAGCTAATATAAACTGTTGAAGATCTATCGAAATCGTTAAATGATAAAAAAACAAAGCGACATGGCTATCTTGGACTTCTGCAAGGCTCTTGATACTATATCGCACTCCAAATTGCTACACAAACTTAGCTATTACGGCATTAGCAACCATACACTAAAATGGATAGAATCATGCATAACTGATAGGTTGCAGCATGTAGTTCTAAACGTCAAGACAAGCGCAGGTCAAATCAGGGGTGCCTCAAGGAACAGTTCTCGCTTATGTTTCTCAAATTCATTAACGATATAGCCGATAACACCCAGTCTCAGGTACGCCTCTTCGCTGACGATTGTCTCCTCTACCGTAAAATCAGTGACTCATCAGACTCAGAAGTTTTCCAAAGTGATGTAGATCGCCTCTGTAACTGGGCCTCCTCATGGCAAATGCGTTTCAATGAGAATAATTGCTATATCCTACACAAGAGTTATAAAAAAGCCAAGAGAAAGTGCACGTACACCATGAACAATGTCAACCTAGAGACTCGTTCTCACAATCCCTACCTCGGCGTTGAACTGCAAGATGACCAGAAGTGGACCTAACACATCAACCAGGCCACCGCAAAGGCGAATCGAAACCTCGGTTTCCTTCGACGTAATCTCCACAAATGTCCTGAAAGGGTTAAGGAACAAGCGTACTGTGCATTAGTGAGGCATCACTTAGAATACGCGTCAGCTGCCTGGGACCCATTCGTGAAGAATGAATACAGTCGGGAACCAGGTACAGTGACCTCACTGTATCGTGAACTGGACCGGGATACTCTAGAGAAAAGAAGAAAAGTCCTACGCCTCACCATGTTCCACAAAATCCCCCATGGCAGTGTTCATATCGCGCTCCCTCCTCGCAAAGTCGCGGTATACCCGAAGCACTCTCAGAAGCCGGTTTGCAAGTGTGAGCACATCATGCAATGCGTACAAATATAGCTTCATACCAAGGACAATACAACAGTGGAACAGTTTACCTGTGAATGTGATGTCCATAACACAGGAGTTCAAACAGAAACTAGCACAACTAGCCTGATAGGCGCAACTCCTGTTTTTAGTCACATATCGCACCTACACAGATTTTATCAAGTGATTTTAGTGAAACTTCATTCGCACTCGCACTCGCACAAGATGTTTTACCCGCACATCCGCACGTCGCACACCCTCGGCGCGATGCCTCACGGTTTTGCCGAGAAAACGGATAGCTGTAGATGTAGATGTACACAAAATAAAAGTTTATCTTTGTGAAAATAAATTAAGTATATGATTGTATGCAATGATTCACATTGAAGATGTTAATCTTATGTTTATAATTTTATTTAAAAAAGGACACGTGTAGTATTTTTCAACATAAGAAGCTGTTACTTAAAATGATTCAAAATATTTTTTTTATATTATTAATAGCTATTCTTTTCTATTGACTTATTGAACATATTATCGTTATATTCGAAAATGAAAAATATTCCATCTATAAAGCTACGGCAAAATTAGAAGATACAGATAACTTTGCAACGAATCTCATACTGGGAACTGCAATTTAGAATCTTTGGTCTTCTATTCGAAAAATGGTTATTATATGATGTTCAAATCTTAATTGAATCACATTTACATATATACCAACGCATTTGCTTTTATTTCGATGTAATAATGAACTTACATTTTTAGCAGAGTCATATCAGCGTTTGTAAATGGTAAACGAATATCACATTTGAATCAATATAGGATTTGATTCGTTTAAAAAAATCCTTTTTCCCCTATTCTAAACGAATTTTATTTGAAAGGCATTAATCGCGGTTTTTCTTTGATATTTTGCTCCAATTACAATGCGATAAAACGGAATCAAATTCTCTCTGTTCCTTCTCACAGAGTGATTTATATCAGGATCTTATACCACAAATGGGATAATGAGCTTACTGAACTATCAAATTACTGCCTTTAGGGTAACGTAAAATTTCAGTAAACACCTAGACACGAACATATGATTAAATAATCCTACTTGCCTCTACTCAAATATTAATTCCTAACAGAATCCAATGGTTTCCTTCGGTCGGATTATGATAGAGCGGGATTCGTTCACATTACCAGATATACTAATTCAAGTAAAAATATAAGTTAAAAAATATGTATTTTGCATCAGTCAGACGCAAAACCTTAATATTAGGTTTGAGTTGTACACTTTATAGATCGTATAGCAATGTTATGTCTTCATATCTAGACATTGAACTTGATAAAGACACATATAGATATTTGACAAACAAAACAAGAATGGGCTATATTAAACCAATAAATGCAATGTATCATATTTTGTAACCATATCATTAACTAATAAAACATATTGCTGTGGCCAATATCCGTTTTCAATACATAAAATAAAAACTTATGAAAATTCTAAACTTAGCAAATGCGTAATGCTATTACCTAGTTTTCCAGTACACATTAAGTCAATTATCAAATTTGTATAACAACCAAAAAGAAGAATGAGGTCACATAGAGTGTTACAAGTAATAAAATATATAAACCAGTTATTAGATAAATAGGTATATAAGATTAATTACTATGTGTGTAATCCTTTCACATTCTTTTCAGTAACTGCAGTAAACACAATTACATTGCGTATAATTTGAATTTTGACGTCACAATTGCAATACTAGGTCAAGTTCACCAGTACTCTTGAGTGGGCGTGTGCGTGTCCAATAGAAAGAAAATTTTGAATTGACTGTTTTCGTTTTTTCCCGATATCTCGAATCTTGGTTTTCATGGGGTTTCGTCCTTTGGTGAGTAGAACCTTAACATCAGACGGTATGTTTTGATATAATTTATAGATATATTTGATTTTTAATAAAGGAGAAATTGTTAACTTTTGCTGATTTCCTTAGAAAATGTTGAAATTTTGAATGCGATCGCTTGGTGTCGCTGATTATAAATACTGAACAGCTGCTAAAGAAATATGATCAACAAGTACCCTCAATGTTATTTGTTGATAGACTTCTTAATGCCTACATACAATTCTTTGTTATAAGTGGTAGACTTCTATGTGCATCGTTTTTATAGAATTCTATGAATGCCTGTCCTGTGTTACGATCAGCACCGGTAAAATGTATATGCACTTTCAGGTATTTTTCAATGTGTTTGGTATTTTGCAGTAAAAAAGTGAGCCCACTGTGCAAAAAGTATAAAATATACACTGGCTGACAAACCAGTCAATTTAAAATTGTCTTACTATACATCTCTTTCAGTGGTCATAACTTAATAGTACATGTGCAGATAGAGTAGAGAATGACCCCGTATGCAACAGACGTCAAAGCGGCATTCGCGAAGCCGGGGTTCAATTCCTGACAGGGCGAATTTTATCTTATTGAAATGATTAAGCCATTTCATTCTTTTAAACAAAAAATATTAAATGACTACACACCCGAGCAATATCACAAAAGATAATGACCGGGTGATAATGCCCTGTAAAATGCTTCAACCATGTAATAAAACAATACATGACCCACAACTTGCGCTATCGGAATGTTTTTTAAACCATATTCTGTTATAATAGTCAACATTAAACTTGGATAAAACAAAACAATTTTGTCATTCAATAACACATGTATTGGTAAGGTAATATATCAAAGAATGTATTATAGTTTTGTACTCATTTCCAAATGAATCAAACACTGTTATATGTTTGTTTGGAAAGTCAGCAATAATAAGAATCCAATGCATGTTTACGTTTATAGGAAAGAAAATTCTATCCAAAGACGACAGAAGCGTTGCATGATTGTCAAAAGAAGCGTATGAATATGGACTAGATGCGTGATCTTTATTGTCACACTAAATTAATTAAACCAGCCTGCAGGGGTAGCAATGATCTTTTTACTGGATCTCAGGCAGAGCAACGCAAAATATGCATCAAAGATTTTATCATCAAACCACATTCTTTCATTTAAAACTGATTTTAGTATTTTTTCAGGAACAGGGTATTTACCAATTGAAGAATTGTGATCTCGTGTATAGTCCGTAAAATTCTTCATTGTGACTTTTTTATCCACCATTGTCTTATAATTTTGATTAGAAAACGCAATCTCTCCATTTAAATAAAATCCATTACTCTCTAAGACAACTATGACTGTCTTTCAATTTGGAGCCGATTTCATTAATAGCAATATCTTAATCTCCGCTGTTCAAAGATATTTCTTTAAAAATGCCTTTCAAATTTCGCGATACCAAACAACATTCTTTCCCGTTTCCCAAAAAAGATCAATATAGGTCTTATTACAAATATATCATTCAAATATGGAAACGCTTTTGAAACGATTGTGTTCATGTTAAATGATTTATTCAAGTAATGTATTATATGTAATATATTCTCTGCAATAAGCACGGTCTAATTGCTAGGAACGCTTTCCACAAAAGAGTGTTCAATATGTTCAATATTTTCAATAATTATAAGTTTGAGATTTATTTGAACCTGTTTGCTACGACATAACCCCATTTGTTTTATAATTGTTGCATGTAAATAAATGGACCATTACAATGTTCAAATCGTGAGGCTTCAGAATGGAACTACTTAACCCTATATCTACTAAAAAGTAACGAATGTGCTCCAAAATTAAAGGGCCGTCAATATTGTTTACCCCTTTTCTTGTATTATATTTGCTGCTTCTTTGCATATGTATTTGAAGTCACAATGGTTTTGACTTTTATATAATTGCATTACAAACTCTTTTGACATTTGTTGTGTTTTTTGGGAATATAATCTTCTTCATAGATTTTTGAACTAGGTTTGCAAAAGATGAATACAAACGTAACATTCGCATTGCATGAACACCAAAAACAAGCTCGTTCTGTAAGAAATCATGAGCTTCATATGCTAAAATATAAGATCCTTTAATCAAATCTGGTATCCTTCCGCTTTTATTTCTTCGGTATTTATTTGACGATCGTCGCACGTTGTCATAAAAACGTTTTTATCCATTTTCGTAAATATATGAGCAGTTTAATGACAACAATTCACCGAATTACCAGAGTGACATACGATAGATTCTAAATTGTAAATCACTCTTTTGGCTGTAAAGTGTCTTGCTTCAAATGTAATATAATTATTGATTTGGACAGGGTGTGAGTCTTTTCTTCCAACGGAGCGTCCGAGAGTAATCATTATTGTTTTATCGAGTAAAGTAGCCCTTGTGAGTAAACTTATGTTAGTTTTATTCTTGCAATTAGCGCAATCAAAGTTACTTGTACCTAGTTGTTTTAGAGAAATGATTATATAGCAGATCTTGAATTGTCGGAGATTTACCATGTAAATGTAGGTCTAGAAACAGAGATCATCAAAACCGTATTATTCGGTATATTTTCGGGAACTAGATCTAACTTATAGATGCAAAAATTGTCCTTGGCAAGACATTTGAAGGCCTCGAAAAAGGATTTTATTTATGTCGACATCCTTTCGCCGTACCCTCCCTCCCTCCCTCCCCCATTATCCCTTACAATGTCCAAATGCAACCAAATAAACGTGCGAACAATGTATATTATTTGTTATTGGTTAAGTTCAGGTCCTAGGTCAGAAACGTTTATTGGTGGGGCCAGTAACGTTATGAAGTTACTGGACCGGCGGATCAGTATTAAATCTGGAAACTTTGTTTACTATTACTTTTTTTATCGAATCCTCAATTGTTATCAGGAAAATGTTCAGTCGCGCCTCTGGCGCTCGCATCTTCACTCATCCAGGTTTTGTAAATATTTACGTGTTGATTATAATAAGAAGTATAGGTAATGGTTCATTTTTCACGATGGTCTACTCAACTTGTTCATTCACATATCTTTATAAGAATTTAATCATATGAGTTTGACGTGTTTTAATGCGTTATGATATAAGGGTAGCATCTAGAGCAATCGTTACCTGCATACGCGACCGTTGTCTTGTCTGTACGAAAGTTGTTTTAGATAGCACTCGCAGGTCTAACAAAGCGATTTTAATTAATTATACTTGAAATTTGAATCCTAAATTAATTTCGCTCGGGCTTTCGGCGCTCGCGGCTTACTTTTCAATATTCATCATTTTCGCTCGTGACCTTTCAAGGATAGCTCAATAAATGCTAACGATAAAATTTTAGTTATGTAATACTCCATATTCAAAATCGGTAAGATGTCGGCCGGGTTAAAAAATACTTTAGGGTTACTGGTCCGGAGCGCCAGTGTGAAATTTGGCTTAAAGCGAAAATTTGTTAAATTAAGAAAATATCATGATTTTATGCACAATATTTCGGGCCAACTTTTCGGTCGGGCCGACAGAAATTTAGGTGATTTGGTGATCTTTGTAGAAATGATTCTGGTATATCAGTTACCTGTCTATCGTTACAGCCTGAACAGATTCTTTCTGTAATACCTTTATTTATATAATTTGCCTTCCTGACAAGGTCAGACAAAAATAAAGCGTAAAATTCATGTGAGTCATGTTGTTCACCATTTGCAAACTGTGGAGGAAGATTTTGGATGAAGACGTTCTTTGGACTATTGAGAAAATCATTAAGAAATCTTTCTTGGACTATCATAGGTGAAAATAGTCTCATAAAGTACCAGATATTAAGTAATCGTTGAGAGCTTATATCTTACTCTGTAAACGTTATCTCTAATAGAAATGTTACGAGATGTGTTTTGAGAAGAGCCTGCGATAAGGCATTGAACCAGCAATCATTCTTACGATTGGGCATGGAAGAAAACCACCTTTTAAGATTATTATTTTGATTTGCAACGTTAGTATAGTCGTTTTTTGCTACATATGGATCATTCTCCCAATTTTTTAACCAGAAAAACATTCCTCCGATGAATCTGTTGTTTTCTTATCCCTAATTTTATCTACGTTATCGTCATGAATTTCATTTGGTATTGATGTAGAATGACGAAACTTGCAATTTGATAACAGGGCAACAATTCATAAATAAAAATGGGATTTTTTTTACCGCAGATATCTTTCAATGTTTGTTAATATGATGCATGAAATGACTAAGACAAATTCAAATTTTTGTTTATTTTGCATTTTTCTTCCAATGTCTCCCTTTCTCTATGTCAAAAGCTCGATTAACATATGTCATTAGGTCTTCGTTATTAAATGTATATAGAATAGCTTTTATATTGGCCATTGACCAATCAACATTTATTTGTAAAGGCCTTGAAAGATAATCATATCCAAATTACCTTTGCTCAGCCTCTCGAAAAGTTGTGAAAAAATGAGAAATTACCTCCCCTCTCCCAAGTTTGTGAGTTTGATATCATGGCTGCAGCTGGAATAGATGTTTGGCCTTTGACAGGATTTCTAAACGAAATTTCATAATACAAAAAAAATCTTATTCAACGGGTCCTATCTGACTACGCTACCGGTTGCATAAAAAAAGGCTGCGTCTCTTTTCGATAAATCATGCCACATAACAATTTAAATTCTTTAAATGAATTTTAACCTGATGCAAACCTTTCATGCAATTTGGCTCTTTCTTCCCCACAATATTTCGTTTTTTTTCATGTATTGAATGCTTCATTTTATTATTTATATAATTGTAACATGCGACTAGTATTCTACACATCTTAATTGATATTTCTACAGGGCAATCTTTAAACACACATTTAGCCTTGGCAGTAAATATTGCAGATCATCCCCTTTTATTCTCTTTAGCGTTAAAAAATATAAATATTTAAAATCACATAAGTTATTGGTTTGTTTTAAACCAGGTAAAAATAAGTCATGCCAGCCTTTTTTTTCAATTTCGTCCCATGAATTGTTGTCACCTTCGAATCAATTACGAATTGGATTTTTTTATCAATCATGTATTCATATTTACGAGGAGTTATATTTTTTCAACGTTATCTGTGGGTATTTCTGTTTCTAGTACTTTCCCTAATGTACTGAATGATATTGGTGGATTCGATATTATATCATACAATTGTTTAGATGTAGTGTTTCCTGATTCATTCATTAAACTCATTTCACTGCTTGTGTTTTCAGAAACATCGTCAAGAACTTTCAATTCAAAATATCCAGAGTAAAGTGTTTGCCTCTTGTTTGTGACATAAGAACGATCTGGAGTTATTTTATTATTTATGGAATTATTTTCCAGTAACTGATCGGTCTCTATTATATCTATATTTGGCATACTAATAGTATATGTTTTGTTTAAAGATGTCTTTTTGGGTATTTTATACAAAGTGTTTCCTGATTCATTCATTAAACTCATTTCACTGCTTGTGTTTTCAGAAACATCGTCAAGAACTTTCAATTCAAAATATCCAGAGTAAAGTGTTTGCCTCTTGTTTGTGACATAAGAACGATCTGGAGTTATTTTATTATTTATGGAATTATTTTCCAGTAACTGATCGGTCTCTATTATATCTATATTTGGCATACTAATAGTATATGTTTTGTTTAAAGATGTCTTTTTGGGTATTTTATACAAGCAAAAAGTATTACTAGGTGGATTAGCATAATCATTATTAGATGTCAAAAGTGAATTGTTATTGTTATGGTCAACTAAAAAGCTCATGATAGTTTTTTCATTTACCTTTAACTGACTTTAACCGTAATTGCAAATGTTGATTCCACGATGAAATTGTGACTTTTCTTTATTTTTTGAAATCATCAATGTTTCAGGAATATTAACACATTTCCAATGATACTATTCTAGGCACCCTTCACATTGTATCGTGACGCGACTTGGCATGGTTGCAGAAGAGACTCCCACAACACTGTGGTATAAGCACCAAAGTGGTCTTCCGTACCTTTGGTTACCATACAAGCTCGTGAATAGGGACACATAAGGTCAAAATGGCTAATTTAATGTTTAAAAAATACTCTGACAGAGTGTCTGCTAACTTCAGTCCACGTTTTGCTTTCTTTTTTTTTCAACACAGTAATTTAAGATAGATTAAGTGTTTGAGGTCACAATTTGGAAATTTTATGAGGGGCCGTAGTAAATCGTATAGATGTAATGACTGTGTTGAAGACTTGGGTTTGAATATGGCGGTATGACCAAGAATTAATGGTAGATGTGTATTCTTACGTGTAGCGGATGTGAAGTTGATGAAATTCTATCTTATATGTGTAGCTATCGACTGACTAATTTCGACAAGACAAGACAGTAAAAGTTAGGTTTCAATATTTTTTTGGATACATTCTCGATTCTATATATATTTACAGGTATGCAATTAAGTGACAGTTGACAGCTGTCAGAATATAAAGAGATAAAACAAAAAACTCAAATCTACACTTTCGCGGTGCCTACGACCCTATACGAACCCACGAGAAATCTATTAGAACCCTTAGCCTAGACCTTACTCTAAACAGACACACCGGGTTAACCCAACCTATACGTTAAAAACCTTAAACTTAGGTGACTAAGTCAAACTCTGCGATCGAAGAGACACAGGCTATGATTTACCTCGTAAAACCTGTCTATAACAGTGAAAGCTGGCTTACCAGTTGGTTAAATGTTTACAGTTAGTCCTTGCTAAGCAAGTTACTGATTGTATTGAAGAAATTCATGGCTTTTATACCGATATTTTATCCAAATTGCACAATCACATGAAATTGTTGTGGTATTTTCCAAGGGAATTCCTATTCTAAAAGTGACGTAGTTGATGACGAGAATGCAAAACCAAAGTTTCAACCGGGAACCTGACGTTTGGATAAAACCATTGCCGAAAATAGGGGTGATTTTTGACGTCACAAGATCGAAATTATCAAGAGTTAAATATGCGTTATTAAAACTGTATAAAAGTTTCCAAAAATTGGGCCAAAACAGGTTTTATAATGTTAGCTATCAAATTTAGTTTATCCCATATTTTTTCCAAAACCATAAGATTATGATTGTTTCATGTTTGTTTCAATATGACTACTCCTATTGCTCTAAAGTAGAGGAGGTCCGACGTAATCCATCCCATAATGCCTCTAAATGAGTACCAAAGGTACTGTATATACTTAACAAATGTCAAAAAGTAAATAAACATTACATGTTTACAATACAGCCCCCTCGAACTAAAGTGAGACGTAGGCGCCCGGCACTAAACTAAGAAATTAATATGCAAATTAAAAAAATATACAAGTTTATTTACGAATGTATAGTAATAAATGCAAAATATAAATGTGGAATATGAAAAAGAAAAGAGAATCAATTTATTTAGATGCTCAAGTACCCATGTAACTTATTTACTTATGGGTTTACAATCATAATAAATGCCACATATGAAATGCAAAAATATAAAATACGAATATGAAAAATACTAAATAAATTTTGAACATACAAAGAGTTTCTAAGACCCATATCACTTATTTACTCATGGGTTTACAATAAAACTAAAGGCAAAAGATCAAAACCGAAAACCACAATTTAATACAGTTGAGCACCATAGACTCTCCAAGTCCATACATATAACTAGACCTCATATGTAAATGCAAATAAAACAATAAAACACAATTTAAAAAAGGTTATACCGCTTTGCAGTCATGATCAACAATGAAAAAGTAAAAGTACAAATGTTAAGTTTAACCTGTTATTCCTGTTACAAAATAATTCATAAAAAATATTCAAAGTTATTTCCCAAATCTTAACGCTGTTATCCATATCGAAAAATATTCGAAGTCCATTTCTTAATTCACAATCTTTATCCAAATCGATATAATAATCTAAGTACCTTCTACATTCTAAACTGTTATCATAAGATGACAAAATAATCTAAGCTTTTTTTCCCGAGTTTTAACCCGTAATCTCAATTTGAGAAAATGCTCTAAGTTAATTTCTCATGTTGTAGTTGCATTAGCAGTCATTCAAAATTATAGAAGTGACAAGTAAATATGTAAATATGTACAAGACTAACAAGTAAAGAGGAATATGTACAAGGAAATTATTTTAAAATTAGTTAAAGAAGGTTATGGTTCACCACCGTACAATAAATCTAAAATAAATAAAAAGAATGCTAAATAGATTTAAAACCAAGTGTTATCATTTGAAATCTCATTAAAATATCATCATATTAAATTATTTTAAAGTAATATTCACTTAAAATGCCCCTTTATCACATCAGCTGAGATGTGAAAATCAACAAATGATAATTTAAATGACTTGACCCTGAATGTTAGGCACATTATAGTATAAACTTTAGACATTTGTACTCGCTATATAAAGTAAATGCACAATAAAATTACTAAAACTTGACTCAAAAGTAAAATATTTACCCCTATGAGCGCGTATAAAACAAAAACTGTACGCGTACGAAATCAAAATCCAAACGCGTCTGGACGAGCAAGGACGCGTTCAGACGCGTATCGAGGTTTATTTGTACGCAGTTGGTAATCATTGACATTATTTGTCATCTTGAGACTTTATTTACATATTGTCTCGTGTCCTCTACTGCTAATCCCCGTTATCATTGGACATAACTATTTATGTAAACAAATTATGAACACCGAATAATCTTTAGGGTTATGTTTGCTTTTGTGTTTTGATGCTTGCTTATTTTCCCTTTCATTGACAATCAGTTTTATTTACCCATTTTTTTATTATTCAATTTTGAGTATTAGAAAAATAGCTTTAACATGTTAACAGCAGCAAAAGTCAGGAATTTTGATTCGTATGGAAAGAAAACAATTTATCGTATTACATTGATAAATCTTGAATTAATATTGACGGGTGAAATGGCTTTTTTTCTAATTTTGAATGTGAAAATACATCTAATAAGTGATTATAAGAATGTACGCAAACTACCCCCCCTTTTTTGGTAGGAAAACTACCGACCCCCCGCCCCTATAAATATTCTTCCTTAATGAAACAAACATATATATATATATATAGTTCAAGATGACGTCAACTTCGCGCCGCGGGCGAAGGGCGTAAAATTACGTTATCAGAACAGTTTTCGAATTGTTTCCTTAGATTGCTCAACTATCGTAAATGCGTCGGTGCTAAGATTACCGACCATAGAGTTGGATCCAAGGGTTTCGCTAATTCCTCGTACGAATGTTGCATACGCATCAAAGGGACAATGATAGACCGCGATCCCTTTGTTGCTGTAACACCAAAGGATAACCTATGGGTTAGGATTAGTACGGTCATGGATAAGTGTCATTGTTGCGCTTGTAATCGGTTTTGAATATGCGACGTTATGAAAGATAATACCAAGACAATCCCTTGATCCAAAGAAAACTATAAATAATACGGTGATCAGCGTTAAAGAAAATCACGGAAATTCAAAATCCCGTAATAAAATCAGGGAAAATCGACTTTTTTGGAGAAAAGCAGAAAAACATGGGAATTTCATTAAATATCACGGAAAAAGATAATTTATATGTTATTCTATTGATTGCTCTAAAATAAATTAGCTCGCGCCTTCGGCGCTCATATTATATGACGATTTCTCTACGATTTGACTGGCGCGTGTATATTAAATAAATATAATTATAAATGGTTATAAAAGTAGCCGTTTAGATCGGGCCAGAATCAATCTTGGATCAAGGAAATATTAGGGAGATTGACTGGAGATTGGCCACCCTTAAATATTTTTTATTGACAAAAATGGTAAAAATAAACTTAACAAAACACTATACACATAGATTAAGGAAACCAGATGAAGATATTTATTTTTTGTCCCTTTGTTAGAAATGCAGGCAAACATAATATCATGTGTATGAGATGGCGCCAATAAGAGATTTGTGTAAATAAAGTTCGTGAATGTGTCACTTCGGACAATAGAAAAATAGCCACTGGATGAGTCCTATTTTTTACCTAGTACGCGTATGGACGAAATCATACGAGATCATACGCGTCCTCAGGACGCAAAAAAGCGCACCAGGACGCGCTGGGGTTTAGTTTTATACGCGCTCATAGGGGTACATATCACATTATAAACTCAAAGTGAAGCTAGCCTGCTGCTAGCAGTGTAGTTATGCATATAAAATAAACTATAAATGAAATTATTTAGATATGAATACATTTGACACCTTTAAATGAGGACATTTTTATCGAAATCCCATTACTGGGTCACATTTTAACTCAAATGTACTATATGAGTACGTTATTGTTCGATAAAAACTTCACGGGTGCACTGTAGTATCCCTCTTAACATGTATGAGAACATACCATAATGCGAAAACCTGAAATTGTTTAAGTACGGATAGACAAATCAAGTGCATTACAACCCGGAACTGATATATTTAAAAACCGGAAATGGAATTTTGGAAACCCGGAAGTAAAATTGCCGATATTTTGAAACCATATTTTAAGTTGATATGCCGATACACGGTCTTAAACATGCAATATATACCTGCTTGGATCACTCGGAAGTGTAAAACCCAGAAGTGAACAAACCCGGAAGTGATATATTTTTTTTTGTGAAAGACAATTTCCTAAGAAAAATACGACCGAAAAAGGATTTACAACATTTTTACTTTTGAAAAATAATTTGCGATCGAAATTGAAGAGAAATTAATTTATTTAAAAAAATAACCTGAGAATGCGGAAGTAAAAATCTATTTTTCTTATTAATTGACCAACGCGGTCAAACTTTCGCTAAAATGTGCGTTGGGGTGCTCTAATGCAATTTTACGAACAAAACACCATGGATACCGATTCCGTCTTCATGAGAATTGACAAATAGACACTATCAATTTGACCAAAAATAGCCATCAAGTCTATTCGCTCATATATGTCAAAATACGAATTTCCGTCATATTGCAAATATATCCCCATCGCAAAATCAGTCAAATACGCTCAAAAACACCTGATTTCTCTGATGTAGAAAATTCCAACCCAAAATACCGTAAAATCCCAATATAGCCATTGTTTACTATGTAAAATAGTCAAAATAAGGGGAATGGCCGTAAATACAATGAACATTCTATACTGAATGTAGCGCTATATAACCCCCAAAATACAATGAAAATAACCCCAAAACATACGAATCAAACTGTCAAAAACTCTCAAAAATCCCAAAAATACTCAAAAATCAGTAAAAATTCCAAAACCTATGAAATCGCTAAAACAATTTACCAGAATCAGCTTGTGAAAAAAAACAAATACTTTGATCAAACTGAAAATAGGCCAAAATATGAAACATCCCGTGTAGCAAATATCTACGTACCAGTACTAAGACTGTCAAAAATGCGAAATATCGAGCAAAATTCGATCAGAACTCTATAAGGCTGAGCGCTCTTACTTCAAAAAATCTCAAAAATGAAACTGGCGAAAGTCCCATACCATGCGACGTTAAATCCCTACCATAAAAACCCTAATTTACTCAAAAGGTTCTTCAAAGCTCCCCCAATTAATGCCTGCTTACAAAAATGACTATGATACCCCATAAGCAAACTTCTAAAATTATCACATTTTTAAAATTACTTGAAAATACACGAATTTACTGAGTGTTATTGCTTTCCATCCGTCTGTCAATCCGGCTGGTGCATCTTGTACGGTGAAAATACAATTTTAACTTGTTAAAACTCCCTCTCCCCCTTACAAAAAATAGACAAAGCCTACTAAAAGCGATAAAACGCAAAAATTCACCGTAACAAGACGCTAAAAAATGGATTAAAAGACAAATGAATAACCATTAACACCCCAAATAATTGAACTCACGTAATTTCCGTCCAGCGGGGAGATCGACCGCTGGATATATCCCAATCAAAATTAGTCCGAAAGTGTTCTATTTCTTGATGACAACCAAGATGGCCTTGGCGGACGCAGGAAGGCCGTTGGGAAGGGAGATATCGCACACAACGGTACCACCGTGCGTGGTCTCGGCCGTGAAGAACTCGAACATCCTTTCGGAGTGTCGGACTTCTGGCTTTGGCGCTGATGCTGCCGGCTCTGGCGCTGATGCTGCCGGCTCTGGCGCTGATGCTGCCGGCTCTTGTGCTGCCGGCTCTGGCGCTGGTGCTGCCGGATCTGGCGCTGCCATGATGTCCCCGAAATGTCGTCGAACCACGTCGTCACTGGCCTGTCTTCTTCCATCGCCTTGTATTCCTCTTGACGCAGCTCGGGGAACTGGTCTTCGAGGTCAAGTTCTAGCGGTCTGGGCGCTGGCCGGATGGGGAAAGGAGACGTCTTGACCTCAATCGTTTCCGAACTAACGCGGGATGACGGTGCAACGGAGTGGGGTGGCGTCCAGGTGAGCCGGTGTGAACTTGGCGGGGCCGTAGTAACTGGGGGGTAAATCCAACATGGGGCCACAAGACCAAGGGGATCATGTCACTTCACGGCCACTTACTGCCGGGGTGCCTGGTTCGTGTCTCTGGGCTGGAAAAGTTTCCGATTGCCGAGAGGGGGCCCTTTGAAAATGTCACTTTCGGCGGACATCGTGCCCGAAATGGCGCAGACGTAGATGTGACCAGATGACTTGTTTGGAGGGGCATTGGAACCAGCAGAACGCACAACAGTGAAAAATCACCGTCGTTGTAGTGCGCCTTGTTTATATGTGCCCGGAGGTTGGAACGACGATCGAACAAATGGCGCAGACGTGGCCGTCGTTCATGCCCTCGAAGCCGTCATCGTCTCCGCGTGTTGGGACCGCCTGTCAAAAACAGTAAAAAGTAATTTTGAGTTAAAGGGCGACTAGAATTTTACTAGTGTATAGTTTTTCTTCTTTTTTTATACTTAACATAGAAAATATTTATTTCGAGAAGTACAAAAAATAAACTTTCGTGAGTTCACTATTTTAAATATAATTTCCATATAAGTTATAGGTTTTCTGCTATAAAAAAATATATATTTCTATTTTTGCTAATTTTGAACTCTTTCTTAGCTTAATTTCCCCATAAACTTTCTGTTTTCCCAGTGATAATTTTCGCAATGATTCTGGCTATAAATTTCAGTATAACGAGTATAACTTTAAGACTTTTCTTGCGATTTCAGTTTTAATTTTGCCAATACTCCCGTTTTATGTGTGATATCTAATTCCTCTATTGTGCTGTTTTTCATAGTCAAAATTGATGTATATCTTGTTTTAATTCTTAAGCTAAATCCAGGCTTAACCTTTTTAGTTTAAAAGAAGATAATTTCTCTATTAGGTCAGATAATATATATTTTAAGAGCTTAAAACTCTAATTTCATTATTTTAAAACGGCGCTAAAGGCCTTATTTTTACTATAACTCTCTGTACGGCTATTCTAATGAAAATAACAGATCTAGCTGTTTTCCTTTTTTTGTTTGATCTAAATAACCGGCGTTTTTTTCTGCCGTAATTCCTCCCCACTCCAGGCGTTTAGAGCCCTCAAATTTTGAGATTTTGAATTGCAATTTAGCGATACTTTCTCTTAGAAAACTAATCGGCATTTCAGCCGTCTTCCTAATGCTTAATCAGCGATTTGAGCCGCAATTTTCTCATTTTATTGTTTATCAAGACTCCTTTTTCCTTCATTTTAGGCAGTAATTTAATCAAAGTCAAATTTTTGTTCTTTCCCATATTTTTTTAACCGGCGTATTTAGCCTTGTTTAAATCGCTTATTTAGAGTTCTATTTTTTTGTATATTTTGAACAGTAATTTCGTCTTAAAGTTCTCCCTTTTTATTTCTTCTAATCAATCGCCGTAATTCTAATCTAGTCGTAATTTTGCCTATTTTAAATTAATTAAGCCATAAATTCCCCTAAATTATCTTCTAATCAACCGGCGTATCTAGCCGTAAATTTGATTATTTAAAATATTTTAAATCGAGAATAACAGCGTTTAGATCTGTCTGTTTTTGTGATTAATTAACCGGCGCTTTCAGCCGTAAATATACTACCAAATATACAACCTTCCACCTTCCCCAAAAACTGCCCATCGTGCTTGTGGAAACGAAGTCTCTTCAACTCGAAATGACTAAGATAAGGTGCCGAACGAGCCGACCCGTTGGAGATTCTATTGATGCTAGGCATGATGATTTGTTTTTTATTCTAATTCTCAGAGAAGAGACCTTGATAACAATTAAACTAGATAGACTAGTGGTGCTAAATGAAGAAATCATCCTGCTTATATACCTTTGCTCACAAGCGTCGTCTCCCTGAAAATCTTAATATGCTGATCCCTGATTGGCTATTATTTACTTTAAGCAATTAAAACCCCACCCCGATCAAAAAGGTGTTGACAAAATTTACGTCACAGTGGTCAATAGAGACAATGATCTGACGACTTTCACTGCTCATTGCTCAGTCTCTCAAGGACAAGGTAAAAAACTTTATCAGTTTACACAGCTATAGAATTTTCTTTTGTTCTCACCCGACTTTTCGGCGACATGAGAGTCATAATAAAATCATGAATGACGCAAATGTCATCAGGTTGTCTTTCAATATTTATTTAAGGTAGAGTTTGCCAAATAACCCCTACTTGATGTTCCTTTATAAATTTCATATAAAGCACTCCGTTATCGACCTTGAGTTGATCCCAGTTGGCCCAGAGCGGGTTATAGCTGGGTTATAAGGAGATAACATTTTGGTTTTTCGCTATTTTCTAATTTCTTATCAATAACATACGCTATATTCTCATCTTTCTTTTGTATTTCGCCAATTTCAGCTTTCGTATACCCGCGAAGCCAGTGGTCTTCGGGCAAAAAGTCCGGTTTCGAATGATCCGTACCAGAGGACCAACTCGAATCTGGAGACTGCGCGCTAGAAGCGCGATCAGGGTAATATGAATTTGTAAAAGCGTAATTATGCTAATTTTTAATGGCTTGAATTCCTGGTTTTACCAGTTGGTGCTTTTGAGATTTGTCATGATCGGTATTGTCTAACGATTTATCTTCTGCAATCGATTTCGACTCTTTCTTTTGAAGATTATGCCTTTGAATTTTAATAGTTACAACTATTTTACGTGTTTTTGCTCGCAAGTCTTTTGATTTCGAATTTTCATCACTCTCTACTCCATCCCCGAGTAGAGTACAAGGTATACGGCTAAGACCGTTGGCATTAGAGTGTTTAATCCCGCCCCTTTGTTCTATATCGAAATCGAAGGGTCCTAATATCTCTAACGACCTAGCCATCTGTCCCTCTTGATTTCTCCAGTTAATGAGCCAATGGTGACTTCCATGGTCTGATCTGAACAAAAATTCTTTGTAGTATGAAATGTCACCATTTAGGCATAAAATGAACGATCACGGGTAACTCGTTCCTGTTTTCTTAACACTTTAGAACCATAAGCTATGATGCGTTCATGACCGTCTTGAATCTGAGATATGACTGCACCTATAGAAAATCAGTGATGCATCTGTGTCAACGATAACGTCTTTTTGCGATACTCTATGTAGCGGAAACGCTATCTCCCCATAATTTGTAATGTAATTCTTGTAATAAGAGCAAAGCCCTAAGAATCCTTTGACTTTGGTCAGGTGTTTTGGACATGGCCAATCTTGAACTTTACTAATCTTTTCGGTTGCAACCCCCTAACTTGATACTCTATGACCTAGAAACGATACAGACTTTTTGAATAAAATGCATTTCGACGTTTTGACTTTTAAATTTGCTTTTAGTAGTCTGAATGCTACTTCTGATAAGGCGCCTAACGCCGAATCGATCGTTGGAGCGTGACAAATTAAATCGCCCATATATATCATGAGACATTTTAGTAATTCGCTAGAGGCTTATAATAAGCGCTGACAAGTGGATGGGCCCCCTTGTAATCCAAAAGGCAAAGTTACGTACTGAAAACTACCCATTTCCGTTAAAAAACTAGTCTTACAAGCGTCATCTTCGTCTAGTAATATCTGATAGAAACCAGCATATAAATCTAGAGTTAAGAAATATTTACTCCCGCTCCTATTTTGAAGACATGTTTAAGTTCGTGGCAAAGGAAAACTATCGTGTTTCGTACGTGCATTTACCGCTCTTACGTCTAAACAAATACGAATCGTTCCATCCGATTTTCTAACGACTACTATACACGATCCCCATATCTAGTAATCTATCTAGTTCATAGTCTAAAGCCCCTCGTAAGTGTATAGAAATTTAGGAGGTAATTTAACAGGTTTATTGTCTCCTGTGGTATTTCATGTTTCAATATGTCACAACGTCCTATGTAATTTCCACCCGAACTAAATATGTAGTAATGGAATAAGAAAATACGTGTTTGAGCGATATTCTCATTCGTTAAATCGTCCCACTTCGTTCCAATATCTCGTGTAAGTGCTCTGGCAAAGGTCCTTCTAGTATATCGCCTAGATTTGGGTTTTGCACATCATGTCCAGTATCATTTCCTGTCGCGTTGTTCTGATTTTGCTCGGTATTCTCTTTTGATAAAGCACATTAGTTAACGATAGGAGCGGCTATAGCTAGATCAGTCCCTTTATGTAGTACGACGGTCTCATCAGCAGGATTTGCTATACAAATCGGTACACTGCCTTTGCTAGGATCTATTATAACTCTCCCCGGTGTAACTCTATTCTTTTCCATAATGAAACTAACAGGTTCAGCTATAGAACACTGTCCCATAACCGGTTTTCTTTGCATTTCCCCTCAACCGTAAATTTACTTTGTGGCGAGATCATTATCGTGTTCGAGGCTGTAATTCTACAACTGACATAGTGACCCTGTTTTTCGTTGAATTTAAAGCTATGCCCATCGATAGAAAATGTTTTTTGACGATAATTACGTTCGCAGATATTCGCTTTCATAAAATCAAATCCGATAAGTCCATCTAATTCAATATCAGCAATATTGTGTTATGCCTTATCGTTTTGTTTTTGAATTTGAATGACATTTCAGTTATGGCTGTAACTGGAAGTTCGGTTTCGTCTCCCACGAATAGTTTGTCTTGAAACGTGCGAAGTGTTGCCTGTTCTGAAGGAGATAACTTATGAACGATAGAACTGGCAAGGATAGTAACTGAGCTACCAGTGTCAATGATGATATATTTTTGTTTACCAACTTTACCTTTCATATATAATCCCGCAAGTCCAGTTTTGAGAACACTGGCATTTACCAAATGTTCAAGGGATGTTTTGACTTCGTTCCACTGTATCCCCAGTCTGTCCTAGTTTTATTGATTCCTAGGCCCTTGGTAATGTTCCCTGGGATTCCTAGTTTGATTTTATGGCGGTGCTCTCCTAGGCGGAGGTCCATTTCGCATCGGAGGTGATCCGTTACGATTATTTGGTCCATTGTGTCTTATGTTTGAGTTTGGAGGAAATGGCGGAGGCATATGATCTTGGTTAGGAAAGTGCTGTGGGAAATTCTGTTGTGAGTTACGATGCATATTCAATCTTACCTGTCGTGTTATTGGATTAATTCGTTGTTGAATGTCTGACAGTTTGTTGTTTAACCCCGAGATAGGAGATAGCATTGGTAAGTTCAGTAACTTCCCCCTGTTTACAGTGTTAGTTTGATCTTTCCTTTCGTAACTTGGTTTGTTACGCCTGACATTTGCATCAGTACTAGATTCGGCTCTAGTTTGTAAGACAGCTAGACGTTTAACTTTAGTACGAACTCCTTCACATTGATTGATTGCTTCTATTTCGCAAGCAAGCATGGCAGCTTCACGCACGTCTTTGAATTTTGCTAATTGGATTTTCGTACGTAATTCTACGTCGTGAATTGCGTCTATGCAATTCTGAAGAGTTAGGATTTTGATCATATCACCGGATGCAGTCGGATAGGCTTTTGAAACTAACGTCTCTATGTTATCTGCTAGTTCCTGATATGACTCTTTGCTTCCTTTTGTCTTGGTGAGAAGTTTTGACATGAATAGTTCTGTATGTCCTTCCGTTCCAAATCTATCCTCTTATTTTTTTAAATAGGATGCGATAGTTTGTTCGTAATTTCGCTAATAAATTTCCGAATATGCGCTGTGCTTGCCCACGTAACGAAATTGTCAAGTATCGAGCCTTGTCTTCCTCCCCCAATGGTTAATATCTGCGCACATTTCAAAATGCAGTATGTAATCGTTCCATGGAGTATCCTCCTTGTGTTTCTCTGAAAAGACCATTTTACTAGGATGAACTGTACTTGGTTGTGGGTGTGCAGTGGCCCCCTATGTAATTCATAGGCTGATTAAGAGTTTGATACACCTTCGAGTTGTCTCAAAGTTGAAGGAAGTACGACAGGATTAACCTGTGGTTGCACGACAACATGAACGAAATCTGGTTGTGAATTTTGATAATTCTCATAGTCCGATTGAATTTGTTGGTTTTGTTCTTCTTGGTTGCCGCACATCCATTGCATGGTTAACAAAGCCATCCAAGTCCGTTCTAATAATGTCGACTATGTCCCCTACGAACGTATGACGTAAGTCTCTGAGTTCCCTTAGCTCATCGAGCAACTGTATCTAGAGATCATGTACAGTGCGTGAAACTTCAGACCTGAACGCAAGGAATTCAGTTTCTAAATGTTCAGTTGTCGTTTGTACGTGATTTCCCATTTCTTGACGTAAAAGTGTAGACAATGATTGAAAAAAAACATGCCCGTTTCGCGATTTATTCTCTGTTCCATTTCAAACAGATTTCCCAATTGCGTTGGCAAAGGAGAATTTATCACATCGTTCAACGTCGACTTAGTGTTAGACATTGCTTATCTTGCCAAACGTATGTCCCCGTTTTCATTTACTTTTACGTTTGCATCATGCCTTCGTAAAGGCAGTGTGTATCTATTCTCTTAATAGGAGACACCCTAAGCGTTGGCAAAGGAGGTGGTAAAGTGTAGTCAGTTTGCTCTGTATCAAAAATGTCATTTGTATTTTCTGTATTTTGCATTTGAACTGTATTTTCTGACTGATTTTGGTCAAAGGACAACCCTCCCTTAAGCACCGACCTCGCACAGTGGCCTCACTATCTGTGGATTGAGATGTTGTGTTTGCCCCTGCCCCAGCAACGTTTATGCTTGTTGAAGACATGATTTGAAATTATTTTGAAAAAGAGCTAATTTTACTAATTTATAGTAATTTTCTAGTTAAGTACAAGTTTTCTGTGAGACAATACAAGTCCAACCTGTCTTGAAGTCACCAATCAACGAGTCACAGTTTATTTCAATCTGTTATAGTTATTTTCTAGTCCAGTATGAGTTACTTAGGAGACAGTATGAGTTTATCCTGTTATGCAGTTAACAGTCAACTTGAACACATTCTAATGGAAGTTAGAGAAGCAATAGACTATGTTATGTCAATCACAAAACTAAGATATACTTAGTAATAAATCACTTTATGAATTTGTAACAACTTGTAGTATGCGCAGAAAATATCTTTTAATTTATTTGTCTCGTCTGATTCAATTTATGAACACTCACAAGACCTTACAAAAGACCTTCTCACTTCAGAAAAAATAATATTCCTAATAAACACACCTGTACTTGCTATTAGCTCATACAGTAAAATATATCTCTATTCACAAACCTTTAGTTTGGCAAAGTCGACTGGAAATTGTCATCAGGATGTATCCTGGTAACTGCAGAACACATGCAAACAGCTATTCTATATAAATATAATACAAAAAAATCCTTGTATATTACTTACTAATTTATTCTATTATTTTCTTCCGATTTGTTCTATTTAATTATATGTAATTAATTTACAGCAAAAAGGGAATCCTTTAAGAATCCGTAATTAGAGTGAGAATAATTTTGGAATCAATAGGCCATTAAAACTAGATTATTTCTAGATAGGAGATTATTATATTTTAATTTTGTTAATTTATTTTGGATTTCAACGGGATACTTCAGCAATAAAATAATTGTATAAGACTGTAGAAAATTACAGAATTAAATACATTACAAATGATATTACATGTGGGCCATTTTTATGGGGAAATAGAACGCTTAAATCTAGTATTATATGTTGCCTGTCCGAGCCTAAAACCCGCAACAGTGAATTAGATAATTTTGCAAACCTGTTATAGAGCTTGTGAGGCGGAAAAGTACGGTTCATACACCCAGAATTGGATACGATGCCAGGTTGACCCGGTACATGACAGATAATTACCTAAAAATACCTAAAAAAATAACGCCCTTGTAAATGACAAGTGGATTTTCAAAAATATGCTGTCACCTCCGTGTGTTTAAGCTCGGAAAACACAAAAACTGATTTTAGAAAGAATAATCTTTAAAATCCTTAAACTTAGACGGTTGAAGACACACCTGCTATGATTTACCCAGTAAGACCTGTCTATAACAGTTAAAGCTGGCTTACCAGTTGGCAAACTGTTTACAGATAGTCCTTGCTAAACAAGTTATTGATTTTATTGGAGAAATTCATGGCTTTATACTGATATTTTATCAAAATTGCACAATCACATGAAATTGTTGTATTTTCCAAAAAATAACTTTTCTAAAAGTGACGTAGTTGATGACGAGAAACCGGGAACCTGACCTTTCGATAAAACCATTGCCAAAAATAGGGGTGATTTTTGAGATAGAAATTATCAAGAGTTTAATAGACGTTGTTAAAACTGTATAAAAGTTTCCAAAACCTGGACCAAAATAGGTTTTATAATGTTAGCTATCAAATTGAGTTAATCCCATATTTTTCCGCAACCAAACGTTTATGATTGGTTCATGATTGTTTCAATCTGACTACCCCTATTGCTCTAAAGTTCAGGAGGTCCGACGTAATCCATACCATAATGCCTCTAAATGAGTACCACAGGTACTCCATAGCCATTGATCTGAAATCCACTTCCTTGGAAAGCCAAACACAAAGGTAAACCTGATAATGTAATATCGAAAAGCGCTAAATCGTCTCCGGAGAACACCTGGACAACGTTGTAGATATCGGGTTTAACGGCCAAAACAAGCCAGTTATTAAAAGCCGCAAAGGGAAGTCAAAACGCAAGGCTAAAAAATCCAAATCTAAAAAAGGCTAAAAAGCGCAAAATTTCGCCCGTCTCGAGTTCCTATTTGAATGACTCAAGCTCCTATGGTAAATTATCATCATTCTCGGAATCTGATACAGCATTAGAAAAAGAATCAGGATCAGATTCGGAATACGTCCCTTTTAATCCCTTCGAAGAAAAAGAATCATGGAAATTAGTAAAAAAAATAGATAAATTTGCGGTGCGCTTTTTCTCCGAATATATAAGGCCAAAAGATATGGACAAAATAAAAGATGAATGCCCTATACCAGATTCGAAAGCCTTTGTGGTGCCAAAACTAGACAACGACAGTCTGTCTAGAACTTTCGGATGAAGATTAAAACAAGAGTCTACTCATAAAACAGGACCACGCACTAGAAAATGTACAACTGTCAATGATGAACACAATGGGGCCGATTGCCAATATTTGGCAAATCTTGGATGATATCAGAAAGAATGAAGGTAACGGCAAAATGTAGCTTCAAGAGCTACTAGCCCTGGTCGAATAATCGGTAATATGTTTAGACCAGGCCCACGTACACATGGACTACTACCGGCGACTTACTTTGGCAGCTAAATTCATTGGGAGCTTCAACAAAGCGCAGACCACGCTCACGGGGTGGAATTAGAGATTTTAGAGGAACCAATCCAGACTCTACCTCCGAACAATCCAAAATTCAGCCTAGTAGAACAACAGAACATAGACGACGAAGTAAGAAAATTGTTAGGATGCACATTTTCCAATAGCGGGAAAACATCAAAAATATCTGAGGTTCAAATAGAGGGGGGAACTTACCAATTCCTAGTCATGGCAGTTGGTCTAGGCCCAGCACCTCGAGTTTTCACCAAAATCCTGAAACCGGTTGTCAGTCTTTTTCGGATGTTGGGTCTCAGGCTCCTCATCTTTTTGGACGACATCATACTTTTAAATCAAAACAAGAATCAGTTGATGAGATGCCAAAAGACGGTACTAATGGTTTTACAGAGTTTACGGTTCCTCATAAATTGGGAGAAAATAATCCGAAATCCAAACTTCTGTTTTAATCTGATGTTGAGTTCTTGTCTTATGGGATGAAGGAGCATAGATGACTGACACCCTTTTGGCACAGTCCTCACATTTGAAGACCTTTTAAAATATTATAAAGAAGTATATTTTTTCAACATTGCAAAGCAGTGTATACTGCCATGTAAGTTTCGCAAACATAATCTGGAATGTTTCACGCAAGCCTGATTAAAAAATCATAAATTATGACTCATATTCTCCACTCCACTTAAGCTTAACCTGACCCTTAAAACCTATGCAGAAGGATGGGGTAAAGTGTAAGTTTAAGGTAAAGGTTAAAGTGGAGAATACTGGTCCAGGAAAATTGCTTGTTACAATGCGTAACTTGATAGAAAAAAACATTGTTTCCATGACTATCATTTTATACGTTCAAACATGTGACCTGAATTCATTAGTGTAAGAGCGAGGAAACGTTGTTAGGGTAAGGTCTTATAGAAAGGCAAATATGTTTGGTTCATTGTTGTCATTACGAGAACATTCATGTCAAATGAAGTAAAACTCACCTATTACGTGAATTACAGCACTGTATTCATAGAAGCCTTTGGGTAGTGGATAGTCCTGGAGTATATTGCACAGATGCACATCATTCCTCCATGTTTTATTATTTTTATATCTTTATCATGGTGGTATCCTTAACGTATCCAATAGTGCGAAATCCAGTTCGGTTTTTATTTTTTTATTTCATTTTTGCAAAACACTCCCTCAAAGAACATTGATAACTACTCGGAAAGCTAGTATTATGCTATCATAACCAGGGCGAATGCTAATCTATATATCTATATCTATAATCGAATCGATATAGTTATGTAACAAGACTATACAGGACATGAAATAAAGCATGAAATGATAGAGATGACACAACACATAATTTACAAAACACAACGCACAACGGAATACATTTGACAAACCACAATACGTATCCCTCCTCGTTTTCAAAAAAAGCTCCATTGTTATGGCCATCAACATACTCATTTGTTAACGACCCACTTCCAGCAACAAAGAAAAATTTATTTGTTTAAAATATATGTTAGAATTGTGTTTTGTGATACAAATCATACATTTGCAAAATAATTTATTTATTGATTGTATATAGCCTGGTTGTGTTTTGGTAAATCAGTGTGTTAAAGTGAGTAAGTGGCATGCAGCGAAGTGTTGCGAACTTTGTGGCAAAGGTGATTATGTTTGAAGAAGATGGAGCGAGGTACGGACTGTCACTTTCGAGAAGAATTCTATGAAGATCGATGCTTTACAGAAGATGTGAATGACAAGTGAAGTCCTTTAACAAAATCGAAGTGACTCCTAAGGAAGTATTGGGAAAGTGATTAAGGAAGAGGTGCATGAGTGATGTGGAACATATGAAACAGTGAAAGTGTATAGGATAAAACTTTGGAACGCGTGGAATTAGAAAAGCGATCAAACCATGGAAAGTCAATGGTTCTCCAGTTTTGTCGCGACAATGGAGAACGATAACTTGGAATACAAAACAGCATTTTGCAATAATGACACAATGAACGAGGCCTGTCGCTCATGATGACTATCAGAGAAGGCAGTATAGTCCAAACCGAGTTTCTTGTTACCAACAGCAATTGGGCTAGAGACCAACTTTTAGATCCTTTTAATAAGTGAAGGAGGTGGTGAATGAACAAAACGAGGGTGAGACCCGATTGAAAAATATATATTCTGTTATCCTCTTAATAAATAGATTCCTTTTCGCGTAAAGAAGGAATATGAGAGAGGCAACAATTATTAATGGCTTAAGTTACATGCGTTGATGACGAAACACAAGATCAGCAAAACAAGAAAACTTGTAATGGGTGAGAGTCTGATTAAGATGGAAATGGGAATCTGCAATGACGTCTTCTGCATTCGGGCAACAGTTATTGTCGAACCCGTAATGAAAATCCACTTGAAATCGAGGCGAATGAAGATGAGTATTGTGGAAAGGATTCGCTAATGGCAAAGAACAGCAGGTGAGTTGGGTGGATGAAGTTGATAATTGACTGGATGAATCTGTAAAGCAAAGCTGACATTGTCGCACAGAAGGACAGCATTTGGTGTAATTTTACTATCCAGGAACGAAGGAGTCGACCAAGAATTTTCAAGAAAGAACCAAAACAACGCATCCACTGAGAACAATCTAAATTGAAATGCCAACCGAAGGAGACCCTCAACAGCTATTGCAGAACATTCCTGACAGGTTATTTGGTCTGCGTTGAAATGAATGGGAATATGACACTGTATGATATGGCGCTTATGTAACCGCACGGTTCTTGAACAAATTGAGTAGATGTCTTTGTGAGTTGACTTCTTCTTCTGTTGAGGGATTTCATCCTCTCTTGGCTGAGGTCATCGTCATAATCTGGCACGAAATTTTCTTCATCAATTCTGCGATGGGAAAAAAATAAAGAATATATTTTAATAGGTTTAGTAAGTTAGAAATAGTGTTTGCATTTTATGCTAAAAATATGAATGAATATACAGTGAACAGTGACATGGTAAATAAGATTATTGCATGATTATTATAAATGAAATGTATATACATTAAATATAACATTAATGGTTGACTATTTTTTATTTATTAAGGAATGAAATCATGTAAGTAAGACGGTGTTTTAATTTTTTGTCCAGTCCTAATTGTTGGTAAAGCATCTGCTCTTACGTCATCGCCGGATAATTTGTTTATTTTGTCACATATAGGTTCTACGAATAACTTGTCAAGATCTTCCGCATATTGGTATGGATCAATGTAAATTTCGTTTTCAACAGGTTTACTTATTGAGGGAATAGCATCATCTTCTTGTTCAAACAGATTTTTTAGAGATAGGGCTTCGTCTTGACCAAAACTTTGATTTTTCATAATATTGTATTTCAGCTGGCTTACCCAAAGTGGTAAATCTCTATCTAAACATGGCTTGAAATTGTCGTGATGAATATTTTACTATTTTCTTTCTATTCCTTATTTGAATCACTCCGGGCGAAAGCACTTTTAATACCACAAATGGACCTGAATATATATCTTTTTTATTTCTTGCTTTCACCTACTTTTGACGCCAATCGATAGACTATATTCCCCTTTCTGAAGTTTGCTTCTTAGGTTTGCACTATTTGTGATTGTACAATAAAACTGTGAAAAACAGATATTTCACCGAATAAATCGCTAGATACTCCTGCTTAATTTTTTTTAGCTAGAGGGCAAATTTTGAAAAGTTGTAGCTAGATCAATTTTGAAAAGGAACACCTTTATTGAGGAGCACCTCGTGGGTTACTCTTCATATTTCTTCAAACAAATTCTGATCGAATTTTAACTTGGGAAAATATATACATAGCTTGATTGCATATCAAATACCATATATATTCGTAAAAAATTGATTGCCTGCTCTTGAACATGCCAAGATTATTATAATCTTTCTCATCCGCGATTAGTTCAAACATATATGATCTGAACTCACCCTCATTACCCTCAATAAAACCGGTCAAATTCGTTGCATTTGTTTCATTTTTTCAGCATCATTTTAAGAATTAAAAAATCACATCTTGTGGCCGCTTTAACAGTACTAGCTTGATTTTTCCTTTCGTTGTTTGGTTTGTTACGCCCGCCATTTGTATCAGTACTAAACGCGCCCAAAGAAGAAAGTTTCCACTTGATATTCTTTATATATATCAGCAAATATCCCATGGATGTAAGATACTGGTCGCGTTTCTTTTCTCTCAGTCAGATAATTTTCTTCAGTCAGATAAGTGAGATCAGTCAAATAATTCACTGATAATAAAGAAAGATATTTTGAATTATTTGACTGAAATTTTAAGGTCAAGGTTACGTCATAAATATTTTGAAGCATTTAGAAGAAACTACCGCTCAAATAACTTTTAAAAAATGTTAAAATTATTTATATTAAGGCATATTAAAATAAAAAGCAAATATTATGAATAAAATGTTAATTAAAAGAAATAATAATAAAACGTAAAATCAAAACATTGCGTCACGTGACAAATTTAAGTCATTTCAGTCAGCCTTCAGTTGACTGAAGTTTTGACTTATCTGACTGAAATGAATTATCTGACTGAGAGAAAAGAAACGCATTTTTTCTTTAATTCACTTAAGTCACTGAAGAAAATTATCTGACTGAGAGAAAAGAAATGCGACCATTGTTATATCATATAAAGCTTGATATCTCTTCTATATCTATGTGAAATTTCTTTATTATGCATGCCCGAGTAAAGCAGCCATCATAGGTTAAACAACAGTGGTGTCGATTTCAAAAGTTGCAAATCCTCAGTTTTAAGTTAGAGTCCTGCATAAGTCTGCTTGAAAGTGTTTAAGTATTCCATGTGACAACACAGTGCCATATAAGGAATATGCGGTTCACTGCTGTGAGGCATGCGTTCGCTGGTCAAGTCATAGGAGAATTTATGCAGAACTTGAACTTAAAATAGAGAATTTGCAAATTATTAAATCGACACCACTGTTGTTAAATCCATGATGGCTTTTTTATATATTTATACCAACTAACGAAATTTCACATAAATATGTAAGAGATATCAAGCTTCAACATGATATAAAAATATTTAATACCCATGAGATATTTTTGAAATATTTGAAAAATACCAAGTGGTAACTTTCATTTTTGGCTGCGTTTAGATTCGGCTATAGGTTGTAAGACAGCTGGATATCTGACTTTAGAACGAACTCACTCAGTTTGATTGATCGCTTCTTTTTCAAAAGCAAGCATGACTGATTCACGGACGTCTTTGACATTTGCAAATTTTATATTCATACGTAACTGTACGTCGGGAATCGCGTCTATGAAGTTCTGAATAGTATTTTGATCATATCATCGGATGCAGTCAAATAGGCCTTTGAGACTAACGTTCCTATGTTATTTGCTAGTTCCTGATACGATTCTTTGTTTCCCTTTGTTTGATGAGAAGTTTTGACATGAATAGGTTTGTTTCTACTTTTAAACTGCATCCTTCCTCTAGGTTTTGAACATGGATAGTTTGTTCGTGAGTTTGCTGATAAATTCCTAAACATATGTTGTGCCTGCCCATGAAACAAAATTGCGAAGCGTCGAGCCTGGTCGAGCCCGGCGCACATTTCGAATTGCAGTATGTAAAAGTTCCATGGAGAATCTCCCTTGTATTTCTGTGGGAAGATCATTTTACTCTGATGAACTGAACTTGTTTGTGGTCATGCACTGGCCCTCTATGTGAATCGTAGTCTGATTGAGAATGTGATGCACCTTCTTATCTCACTTGATATAAAAATCAATAAGCATATATGTGTATCATGCCTTACAACCTTACACCATATTGATACAAGCCTTACAACATATTGATATTGCTTGGATGCCCGATACTGAAACACCGAAATTTGAGGTCCTTATAAGGTCTTATCTTTCTTTTGAATTCATATATGATTTTAACTCTATACATAGAGAATAGAATAATGCTATATTTGTTTAAATACAATATGTATATCCTATTTTTTTACACTTTTAAAATCAAAACACATTCAATAAAATACAAATTTGGCCTGCCGAGTCATGTAACTGGAACACGTTCTATTGCAAGTTAGAACAACACTAGACTGTTATGTAAACACAACACTAAAATATAATAAACATAATAAATCACTGTATGACTGCATTACTACTTGTAGAAAGCACAGAAAATACCCATTAATATCTATTTCTAGTCTAATGCAATTTATGAACACTCATATAATCTCACAAAAAAATAAAACACATTCGAACGCAAGTTAGACAAGCAATAGAGTGTGTTAAAGGGCCACCAAAACTAATTCAACTTAGTAAAATGTGATATATTTAATTTATGACAACCTCTAATTTAACAAAAAAAAATATGTTAAGAAAATCTGCACAAGTAAGAGCTCACATAGTCGGTGATTGATTCAAAAACTCGAAATATGCGTTTACGAAAATAAAACTTAGATATTCTTAGTAACAAACCACTTTCAGAAAATAATAATATACCAAATGAACACGCTAATATTTGATATTTACAGTTTAGATCTATTCATAAACCTGTAGTTTGGAATTGGCGACTGGGAATTATCATGCGGAAGTACCCCGCACAGCAGTTAATTCCCGTCAAAATATGGACACTTAGTTATTCAGCATAACGCACACAATAAGTGTTTATGTTTAATTATTAAGAAATCGGGGATGCTTAATCGCCATAAGAGACAATGTATTTAGCGTTACATTAAATCGCATATTGAACAAACTTGCCCACTATAGAAGTTTTTGAACATTATTCTAATATGAATTAGTATATCAAACTTAATGTCTAAAAAAGTGCCATACCGGTTCCCTCTATAGTTTATGAGACATTTCAAGATGAAAATGCCTAAAATTCACACTATTTCAAAGGGATTTAGACGATGTTATAATGGTGCTTTGTTTAAGGAATGCGATGACAATGATCATGGAACTGTTTTAACAACTTATAACAAAATACAAAATAAAGTAAAGCAAATAAGTTAAACTGTATTATGAACATATTCTTTTTTATCTAAAAACTTTTGAAAAAAAAATGCGAAAGGTATTTAAGATTATCTTAAACAATTATTATATTATTTTAGTTATGAATATTGAGGACACTTTTAGATAAAAGAACATGGATAATTACACCGAAACATTTTGTATTGAAACTTGCAGCAATAATCAATAACGCGCAATGAGCTTGATTTATATTTTAAATCAAATCGAAACTGCAATGGGTATAAAGTCAAACGGATCAAATGAGATCATACTTCATTGAAATTAGAATAGGGATTAGCCAAGGGCGCACATAATTCATATCAAAGGTTAACATTGATCCGATTGCTTTGCGGCGAATGGACAATAATTTGTTTTCATTTAAAACTATGTTGATGATTTTTAGAATTTAATTGATGACGGTTAAGATATAAAAAAAGGTCTGCCGCAAAATTTTATAATAAAAATAATTCAAAACAAACCACTATAACATAAATTTGAATGATAGCGCAATATACATTAACGCTATCTTTAGATTTCAATAGTTAAACTGTATATTGATAGCGCCAGGGAAACACATTATACATAGTTCTTAATGTCTAGTTGATTATTCAATGCTATATGTAGTGAAGCCAATGTACTATATCACCATTTAACCATAAGAAAGCATAACAAACATTGGGCCAATTTTATTTAAATAGCGATTCGTTAAAAATCTATAGAAGGAACCGGTGTATGGGTTGGTCAATCTGAAAGATAACTCTTTCAAACACATCTTTATATGATTTTCTAAAAGATCTATAGCCGGCATCATTCCAATTTTCAACGTTTAAGTGAAAAATTATTCGAAAAATTTTCTCAGTTTCTGCTATGTTAATGCAGGCAACATTGTTTGCAGGCAACATCTCACAGTGCAAACTGGTTATTATTTATTTTAACTAAGTGTCCTCTTATTACCTGCTGTGCCCGGTGGAAGTTGTGGAAATATAAAAGCGAAAAAAAACTAGATAGATGGTGTGCTCCTAAAAAGCACAATTATCTGCAATATTTTTCTTTCCCATATTTAAATATAATGTTTGATAATCTTAATTAGTTTTTCTCGATAACTAATGGAATAAGATCCCATTTAATGTTCAATCTTTGTTTTGATCTAGAAACAGGTCAATATGAAGTCAGAATATACATATGATAATGATAATGATATGATTTATAGTGCCAATATCTACGAAGTCATATTCAGTGACACTGTTACAATATAGAACTTAAACACAAAAATAAACTAAAATCTATATAAAATACATTATCTGACAAGACTAATTACTGATATGCTTGTAAAAACAAGCGAGTCTTTAACATTCTTTTAAAAGCAGTTAACGACGTCTGGGCCCTGATGTGCGACGGGAGCTCGTTCCAAAGCTTAGGCGCGATGTTCCCGAAGGCGCGTTGACCATATCGCGCAGTCCTGGACTTTGGAACATACAAAGTCATACAGTCTTGGTTTGAGCGAAGATTTCTGGTCGTTGGGTTAGGCTTAAGCAGTTCTTTGAGGTATAGGGGGCTGCGCCATTCAAACATTTGAATGTGAGAAGAAGGATTTTGAACACAATCCTTTTTTTCCACGGGTAGCCAGTGTAGTTCCCGTAGCGCGGGCGTGATATGATCAAACTTTCGGATTCTCAATACAATCCGTGCTGCCATATTCTGAACCCTTTGTAAGCGAGCTATTTGATATTTTGGCATACCGGAAAACAGAGAATTAGCGTAGTCCAACCTCGATGATACAAGGGCATGTATCAATGATTCGCATGCGGATTGAGGTATATATTTTCGTATTGCAGATATGTTTCGAAGATGGTACACGCATGTTCTGCATACAGATGAGATATGTTT
>LQRL01063265.1:0-15159 GCA_001703475.1 Hydroides elegans | reverse complement strand
ATAATACTAGCGATAATAGCGATTGGGCTACCAGAGAAGACTGGATTGAATGATAATTTAGACACCATTTTATTGATAAAATAAAATTTATATATCCGATGTTGGATATACATGCCTTCCATTTAATTGGTTATATCAATGATTGTACATATTACCGTGTTTAATGACGTAAAACCCGCATCAATGTTTAACCTGCATCCCATGAAAGTCTAGAATTATGTTTTAAAATCCTAATTATAACTCTCAACCTAAACTTGGCTTTGCTGAATATCGTGTATTTTGCATTATAACCCCATGCCATAGTCTTATTTTCTTTGCCGGTTATTATTCTGTCTTGAAACAATCCACAAAGACATGACATCAGCTCAAATTAAATACCATTATCGTTATTGTGTCGATGAATTAAAACAAAAAAATCAATTATTTTACATGTAAATCCAAAAGCGAGTAGTTAATGCTTTAGAAACAGGAGTAACCCGCACCGTTGAATAAATCCTACCTGTGTATTTTGTATGCCTTACCCCGCGGGCTAAACATCGAAAATTACGGTAAAACTTGGTTGACAAAAGTTGTGCAAGGTGTGGCACACTGTCCTTGGACAGTCTTGTATAATTTATTTCAGGCAAAATCACGCTCGATATCGACTGGTTCAACCTGTTCAGCAAACCGGCCATTGTAACCGTACAAGATGTCTACGCCCTCGCTGGACCGATCGTGGACCGGAAGTACGATGCTAAGCTGGAGGCGGCGCTGGAAAAGGCGCGAAAACAGAATCTGCTTGAGGAGCTGGAGCGCAATAATCCATCAAGTATACGTATGTTATACATGTATTATGGATTTTTCTCGATTATCATTTGAACTTCATGTTGCCTACATGGATGCATGTTGTATTAATGACCATTATCTTAGAACATAACAATATACAAATATATATATATTTCAAGCATGTTTTAATCTGTGATATTAATTTGAATGAGGCATATATAGTTGATTTTTCTACATATATTTAGCAGCACATTCAAATAACTTTGATTTTGTTAAATTCAAATTTAGACATCTAGGCCCGAGAATATTCAATATAGACACAGACTCATGTCTGGGTCAGACGCATTTTTCAAAAATAAAAATGAAAGGGACTGACAGAAATTGCTTACTCTTTCTTTCTTTCTTTCTTTCTTTCTTTCTTTCTTTCTTTCTTATTTTATTTTTGTTTTTAAATATTATGTACTCCAACTACCTATTGAATTTTACAGAGTTCTTTTTATTCTTTCATTTATTTATGTTTATTTTTTTTTGTTACATCATTAATTTTGCAGCAGCTGAAGAAAGCGAAGAAAAGAGCCAGGGGTTTGTTGAATCTATGGTGGCGACCCTCATCAACAATATACAGGTGGGTTGATTTAGAAAACGAACTGCGTAGTTGTATAATGGGTTTATATGGGTTTATGAATAATTTAGGTAATTTGCGGATGTAATGATACGACTGTTATTGTTGATTACTATGAAAAGTTTATGAAAAAATGTGTATGTCAGCTATTTTTTTTCACAAAGCTTGTTATTTTTAGAAAATTGGGTAAATGTTTTAATAATTCGAAAATATTTTTTTATATATGTTAGGTATCTGATTAGCTATTTCAATTGATTGTAAATATGTTAAGGAGCAATGCATGTGATAGGGAGTGGGTCAGAGGCTTAAATCGCCACACAGTTTTGAGCAAGCCAATGCGCGCAATCCAAGTCTAAAATTCTTGAATGACTATTCCAAATATTTGACCTTTTCTTCACCGAAGGTCACAGTGGAGCGCATCCACATTCGGTACGAGGACAAGATCACGACACCGGGCCACCCATTTGCATGCGGTATTATGCTCAACACGCTGGCTGCAGAAACGACCGATTCGGATTGGAGACCAGCGCAAGTGGATGGGGAAGCAAAGACCATACATAAGGTGCGTTGATAGGAAGAGGAAGGCGGTGGGTTCGTTGCTATGGATAGCAGCTCCATGTTGTCTTAACCTCAGCATTTATAATCCGATGTAATGCGTGTATGGTGGTAGGAGAAAGAAAGAGAAAGAGAGAGAGAATGATAGAGTGAGAGAGAGAGAGCTAAAGAGGGAGAGTGAGGAAGAGAGAGATAGATAGATAGATAGAGAGAGAGAGAGAGAGAGAGAGAGAGAATGAGGGGTGGAGAAAGAAAGTGTAGTTTCATGTTGAATATGCTGGCCGCTGAGACGACCGATTCGGATTGGAGACCAGGGCAAGTGGATGGGGAGGCAAAGACCATTCATAAGGTATGCTAGGGAAGACAGTGATTTTCGCGACATATAGCAGCTCCATGTTGACCCTAGCCTCACCTTGAACAAAAAGATACAATTTGATAAGAAAATAAAAAAATGATCTAGACTTATAGATAAAGTGTGCAAATGTACATAACAATACAACATTTTCAGATTTTATTGCTTTTTTTTGTTTCGTTCAAGAATATTCCCACCTAGATGAATTACATATAAGTGTATCATATCAATGAACTTGGTTTTACTATCAAACATCAATGGTTTCACTCTTGCAACTTCGGGATGTACAATTGATCGATATTTATGCTCGGTGACTCTATCAAATTTGTTGTTTTCTAAATACTTTAAAGAATGTTAATGTGATTTAGATGTGTTGATTTAAGGATGAGTTTTGAGTTGTTTATCACTAGAGCAAAGTGATCTAGTTCAGAGACTACAAAAAGCATAATTGGATGTCTAGATCAGCTCATTATTTTAATATGTCTTACATATGGTTCTTATTGATTTTGTAATATTTGAGCATATCATTGAAATCGGATTTAACGTGTTTTCTTGCCATAAACAAGCTAGGGGAGAGTACAAGTGTGATTGATGAAGTAATTATAATTTCAAATATCCATCTGTCGCTAATTGAAATATCACATAGGCCAAAACAGACCTTTTTTATTCGCGAACTATTTTGCACAGTGCATGTTCATTTCTCATTAGCCTAGGGATTGAATATTGCAGTGAGACAGACGAATATTAAGTGAACTTAAAATAGATAGGATTATCATATTATAAAATCTTCCCTTTTTGCTAGTTTGATGTGAGGTTTATACGAGAGCAAGATTGTCCGATCCTCTCTGTGAACTTATTACCCTTAAAAAAAGACTAAATGAATTAAATGAATATATATAAGTACATGTAGCACTAAAATATTTTCTGACAGATCATGAGACTTTCCGGTCTGTCTGTGTACTGGAATCCCAACCTGCCAGACCCGAGTCTTGTACGAAACAAAGTTGGGTCTACAGTTTGGCGCAACCTACTGAGAAATTCCATCGATGCCCGTGCAATTCTGGAGGAGGAGTTTGAATTCAGTAAGTAGTTAATTTTAGGTGCCAGACGGTTGATTGATCATTGATTATGTAGTTACAATAAATAGAATTTACTTTAAACCAATCTAGGAAAAGTGGAACTTATTCTGCATCGATATTTTGGTAAGCTGTATGTTGTGAATAATCTTCTAAACCATCATTAGGCTTAGGTGATAAAGGCAAATCAGCTTTGAGTGTATTTGGAAATAATTTATGACGCTTTTTGAAATCGTTGCGGCCTGTCAACAATATTGCCATTATATATGCATAAAAAATGAATTCATCTAGATACAGTTCCAAAAAAAAATCCTTGCCTTTCAAACGGTAAACCAGACCAGCTCTCCTCATGTTTTAAATATTTTTATGACATTTTTTTTGTTATCATCAGACCACATGATATTTTATACTATTTACACAATTTATATTAAGGTTTGAAATTTCAGAACTGTCTGCTCTTGTGATTAGTGGTGTGGTCTGCGGTGAAATCCTATCTGGAAATATGTAACCCATATCATAGAATGTAAAATGATTCCCTCATAAATATTTAAAATAATGCTTGAGATTTTGTTTATATATTCCTCTGTTCATATGAAGATAACTTTTTTGCCTAGATAGACTTTTTTGTTAGATAGCTATAGGATTATAAGCGCTGAAATTTAAGATCGATTTCCCCATTACGACACCCAGATACACTTTAAGTGTTTTGACCCACTTGTATCTCCTTCATAAAAGAATATCTATTAAAAAGCGAGAGTGCAGCTTGTCTGTGGCAACACAAAATCTTTCTACTATAGATCCCTGTGGTTTAATGTTGCGCCAAGAATTTGAATTTTGTATCAAAAATATATTTTCATATATTTATTTCTTTCCTACAGTTTTATTACCAATTTCGGCGGTCGCCAAGCTGGTTCTCAACAAGGGTTCACAGGAAACGGTGCCCAAGCTTTTGGTCGACTTCTTCATGGATGACATCGGTGTCATGGCAACCAGACAGCAGGTAACATAGTGGAATTAGTGTGTTTAATGAGGTGTGCAAATTTCATTTGTGTGAGATGCAGTCACTGTTTAGGCCATCATAATAACAATCCCGGATAAATCGAATCATTGCTTGATTTTGCCTAATTGAATTGAAATGTTCAAATGAAATTCTATGCTTCAACAATGTTTCTTGTACATGTGCATGGTCTTCAACTATTGCTCGACAAACTCGAATAATTAAATGTATATTTGGCCAGTTATTATTTCGAAATCCATGATAAATATCTCATAAAATATATCGATACAGCATACTAAAAAAGTAGAAAAATATTGATGTTTATCTGCATAAAAAAAAAACGAAATTATCCTTTGCTCATTTTCAGTTCCTAAATATGCTGTGTCTGCAAGAGTCCTTCACCTTGATGGCGGTCAATCAACGATACCGCAAGTACCATCCAGGTGTGACCTTTCAAGGTCATATCAAGGAGTGGTGGCACTATGCTTACACGTCGGTTGTGGAGGAGAAGATAAAGCCGATGACTTGGCAGTACATTAAGGCACATAGGTAGGTGACATGATTGAAAGAAACGATAGGGAGCATTGGTCAGAGTATATATAGCCTTTATTATCCCCCGTGAAACGGAGGGATATGGGGTTGAGCGTGTCTGTCTGTCCGTCTGTCCGTCTGTCCGTCCCCCTTGACATAGGGTAGTTCGTGCACGCGAGTTCGGCATGAAGGAATAAAGCTAGAGCTTTTAAATTTTATACACGTATAAACCAATGTCTGAAGTTGTGCCTCGTCTAGGTTTCATCTCGATTGGTTGAAAATTGTCGATTTTGGAGCCTTTGAAAAATGGCGAACATTTCATATTCAGTTGAGGTTAGTGGGTGATAATATAAGATGTTATCCTTCAAATATGTGTGTATGAGGAAGAAAGTCACTATATGCCCTCGCTTTGCGAGTTGCGAAGCAAAATATTCAATCTCATCAAAGTTTCATGTCGATCCGTCTCGAATTTTCTTCAATGATGGAACAAGCTGTGGATATATTAAGCTAGAGCTCTACTTTACATAACAGCCACATATTGAAGTTGTGCCTCGTCAGGGTTTCATGTCAGTCGACCAAAAACATTGGAAATGATAGCTCGTCGAGTTTGACGGATAACATATTGTCGAAATTATGGCTGTCTGAACATATAGCATAGATAATGATTGTTCGTAATGTTGTGAGGACAACGTTGTGAGGACGAATATTCAATGAAACAGTGTGACGACAACTTTGTTAGAAAGACGTAGTGGGAAAGACGTTGTGATTAGTCGTTCTGAGAAAAACGTATTGGGAGAGACATTGTGAGAAAGTCGTTGTGAGAAAGACGTTGTAGGAAAGGCTTTGTGAGAAACACTTTGTGAGAAAGACGTCAAAAGATAGATGTTGTGAAAAAGACGTTGTGAGATAGACATTGAGAAAGTCGATGTGAGAAAGACGCTGTTGGAAAGGCGTTGTGAGAAAGACGTTGTGAGAAAGACGTTTCGTGAAAAACATTGTGGGAAAGACATTGTGAGAAAGACGTTATGAGAAAGACATTGTGAGAAAGTCGTTGTCAGAAAGATGTTGTAAGAAAGAGGTTGTGGGAAAGACATTGTGAGAAAGTCGCTGTTAGAAAGACGTTTTGGGATAAACGTTGTGAGAAAGTCGTTGTGAGATAGACGTGATAAGAAATACGTTGTGAGAAAGACATTGTGCGAAGAACGGTGTGAGAAAGACGTTGTGATAAAGACGTTGTAAGAAAGACATTGTTAGAAAGTGGTTGATAGAAAGACGTTGTGAGAAAGAGATTGTAAGAAAGACGTTGTTCGAAAGACGCTGTGAGAAAGACGTTGTGAGATAGACGTTGAGAGAAATTCGTTGTGAGAAAGACGTAATGAGAAAGACGTTGTGGGCAAGACGTTGTGAGAAAAGCTGTTGTGGGAAAGACGGTTATGAGAAAATATCTCTGATGCGTATGTTTTTCCAATTCTGACCATGCTAAATCAAATATTTATTGACAGTTCACGGGGGATCGAAGGCCTTTAGCCTCTAGTTTTATCTTGATCATGCATGGAATAATAGTGTATTCTACTTGCGGGTTTAGAAAAAAAATCGAAATTGAATTTATGTGAATTTTATGTTACAATTAGACCATCAGCCTTACTGGTCAAATAACTTTATATGAATAATGATATACTTATCAATTCAATATTGATAATTTATAGAAATGTGTAACCCGAAACAATCTTTCATTCCAGAGCTAAATTCAAAGAGTACAAGGAAACCTACAAAAGATGGCTACGGGACCCGGCTAGTAGCAGTCTCCAGGCACAGCTAGAGAAGCAAGAGGCGGGGTTGGATGTCGCCAATATCACTATTGCTAGAGGTCAAGCCAAATATGAGGTACGATAATCACACATAAATTGTTTTTTTTTTGTTTTTGGAATTTTTTATTTTCTTTTCACATTAAGTGTACACATACTTGGGTTACACACATTTTTGACATAATCTAATCAGTTCAAACATACAGAACATACAATAATTACTCCAATCATCTATTTCCTATTCAAAAGAATTTTTAAGAACATTATACAAAGTTGAGTACCTTTTCCATTTTATATGAAAACTACCTCTTGACTTATAATGATCGTCTGCTTTTATACGCTTATACAATTGAAAAAGAAAAACATTAATATTCAATGGTTTACCCGAATTCTTTAAAAACCAGATAGTATATTTTATTATAACAAAAATATGGTTTACTGCTTTATCTCTTACTCCAAAAAAGTATTCACATTCACTGTATGTAATCTCAGACTCAGTGTGACTGTTGATGTAATCGATACTTTGTTTTAAACATAAATTGTCAAACATAAATTGTGTTAAACCGCCGTGATTCATAGGAATCTTTAGATATCTATTAGAAAAACAATCGAAAAATCTACTTTTAAAACTTCCAATATTCGATATAACAAACAATCGGTTGTACATGTATATTCTTATCTTGTATGAAATCCGTTCTACAATTAGCTTAAAAATCTTTAGTTTGCCCGAGAGGCACCACCAACGCCTAAAACTGAAAAGCCCAAGAAGGAAGGCTGGTGGTCTTGGCTGACAGGGGGAACCAGCGAAAGCGAGGATGAAGAGGAACCAGCCGTACAACCAGGTAAATATCCCGCAATTTTCGGAATATGAAATACCGGCATTTAATAGACTCATACAGAATTCCGTTCTTGATATGACTCAATGACCTACTCATACATCTGTTTTGAATAAGAGTCAAGTAATAAATCAATTGGTAAAAAAAGTAAATACACAAATTTAACTATATGTTTTCATTTTACGTTTGTCATTTGTTCCAGGAGCGGCCACTTGGCTGGATGACCTGACCCAAGAAGAAAGAGCCAAGTTGTATGAGGCTGTGGGCTTTGTAGAAAATGGAGAACATGAAACCAACCCTGAGGTAAATTTATACTTTTCTGTTGAATTGTGTAAATCACCATAATTCTTGAAAATCATGCAATAAATATAATTCAAGGCATTAAAAAGACATTAAAAATAAAGAAATATTATTATTTATGATAAAAAACGCCAGGTATCTATTTACAAAAACAGTTTCCTATTAATTTCCCGTATTCTTTTAAGATTAAACCGGTTAGAGTTGGAACAACTTTTTTCGCTTAACCCATTCTTTTTAGAGCAACTTTTTTCGGTTAACAACCGGATTATTCTAAACTTATACCAAGCGTACTTTTTAGATCAGGTTAACACAACTCTAACCGGTTAGGCTTGCTTCTAAAAAGAATACGGGGATAGTTTCATGTACTCTGTATATACATGTATAATTTTACGAATATGAAATTAAGCAACTTTGCAACGTTGGTTTATTTCAGTACGTAGCACACAAAGTGAATATGGAGTTCGGTTGCTGTTCGCTGTCATTGGTCAATTACAGCAAAGAAGTGCTTAAAGTCACAGTGAAACAGTTTAATACTACTATGGAGCATCGCCCTAACCCAATGGGAGTAAAGTGAGTTATAATCTGAATGATTAAGAAATGATTCAGTTACAGTACAGTTTAGGTCAATTTAAATTTCTTACGTAAGAATCATAAATGTGTCTTTCGAGAGTGCTGTTTAGTTTGACTTCCGCACACTGCTGCCATTTTATAACAATTTGTTTTTGACAACCCGAATCTTTTGACATCAGTGAAGAAAATGGTTGAGTAACTTTGGAAGGAATAGATACATGTTATAACAAGTATAACAAAAAAATAAGCCAAACATTTAACAACGAAATCCACCGTATTAGACTCAAAGCATTTGACTGCTTAAGATTAAATCATCTACGTTTTGTATTTTCTCGTTCTTTAGATTTATGACCAGCACAGAGGCGTTCAGCATAGAAGGCGTTTCTTTGGAACACGAGCTCGTGTCTCTAGTCACATCTGACGTCGGCGTCTATCGTAAGCATTTGATGATACCAGCCTATTTTGTGTTCAATAGTGCATTTGACCATATCATTTGGTTGCAGGGTTGTTGTTAAGGTCGTAACAGAACTTTGTATTGATCTGTATATCAAGTGTATAACTCGCATGTAACACGCCAATCGTTAAAAAAATACACTGATGCAGGTAATACAAGGGCGTGGGCTTGATTAAACTGATTAGAATTTAATAATTAAAACTCGTCGTAAATTAATAGACTAAAAGAAACCCAGCATATACAATGTATTATCTTTAAATTCACTAATTCTGTCCGTAGCATCGTCGCAGCGTAACCAAGTCTTTAGCGCAGAGTTCGAGATGAACCCGTTGCACGTGCAGAGCGACTTCGCCGTTGCCATGAATGTGCAGCCCGTTGAGATCGTCTATGATGAGGTGAGACGGAAATTGTAAATATATAAAATAAAGCTAATTTGAAAACACATGGGGCTGATCAAAATTTCGGATTAAGGGAGGTGTCAGGACTGACCAGGTTGATAAATTTAGTGTTATACTGTAAGGAAGTTTCTAAGGAATACTATCAGAGGTTTAGCTAGCTATGTTTCCTATCCATCAGGGTGTCCTGTTTCAAGGTTTTACCATACACTGCATCTATTGACACACTCGGTAGATAGATGAGAAGGGTGGTGGCAATGTTTCTAGAGAGATTAACAGGGAAAAAAACCTCCCATCGCCTAAAAGTCCCGTTAGTATATTGAAGACAAGGTGAAAGTGAAAATTCCCTGCTCCCAAGTATAATGAGGAAGGGGGAGGAATGCGGGGAAGTTTTGCAATTTTATTTGTAAATATCTATACGAATGATCCGTGTTTTAATCAGGAGTGAAGTCGGTAACGATTCCCTCAATTGATAAGGATCTGCTAGAAAATATAGTTTTTGCCATATTCATAATACTATCGTATTTTACGATTTATAAAATAAAATGGTTGCGAGAGCCACTCACACAATAAGAAAAGACTATAAAGTCCATTCATATGTTCCAGTCGTGCGTAAAGGCATAACATCAAGATACATGTTTTTTTCATATCATTATTGCATGGCTGTAAAGAAAAGCGTTATGAAGTCCGTCACGTCATGTTGCTTTGGAAATCAAAAGGGTGTTGATAGAATCTTTATCAGTACCTAAATCTTTTGTTTACGTCAAAGTTTTATGGCATGTCACATGAGTTGCCCATTTGAGGCTTTTAGTTATGGACAAATATGATTTATCTTATTTGATAGGTTCTTAGGCTCTGCTACCTTCTCTCAAAATAAATGTCTTAGTATTGAGAAAAGATCTATATTTCCATCCATAAATGTATAATCTATCGGTTGTGTTCTATTCATATTTAAGCCATCTCGTGTAAGTAACATTTGAACCATGCCACTTACACATGAGCTATGAAACTATATTCAAAGATTAAAAGCAATGTTTATTAATTCATTTTTCTGTTTCGTAGCACGCTGTAACGGAGATGCTAGCCTTCCTGCAAGTACCCCACTTGACGCCCAATGAAATGGGCCGCATGGTCACCGATCGCCTTTATGCGCTGCAGGAATGGAGTAGGGCGGGTCTGCAACATGCAATTAATACGCACAAGGTATTAAAAAAGATGGCAACTTAAAATCAAAATGAGGCTTATATTTATCAAGTTTATTAATGATATAAGTTACGTAAAAGTTTTAATGTCGGTCATGGAATTAAAATTGAGATTAAGTAGCAAACTAAAATATTTAAGGTATATTTGCTGATAACCTAAATTATGGAATCGCATATCTAAAAAAAGGGTAAAATGAGTAAGGATAAAGTTATGTCTGAGAAGAGAACTGGCCAATCTAAGATCGGAACCAAGGAGACACACTATCCACTTATCACCGACGACATTTATGAGCATGCGCATATATTTTTCGCAGACGCTGCACGTGTCGATGAACATGCGTTCGCCCTACCTGGTCGTGCCCGAGTACGGCACGCTACACCGCGGAGGCAACGTCCTTGTCCTCGACTTAGGTCAGTGTTATTTAATATATAGGCTCTCGTTAAATTTGTACATAGTATTCATTAAGTATAGTGGACCTCGTTTGTTAAGATAAGATATATTTTATTGATTGCAATTTTTATTGATCGTTAAACCAAACGTGGATTCTGAATAGGATCATTGCTTAAATCAAATTTATTTGGAAGTCCCAGTCTCCAAATCCCATTAATCTTACCAGATAGAACGAAACTCCCATTGTTTTCGGTTTAGGAGGTTTTACTGTATTCGATTTCAGATATATTTAAAGTATTTCTGTTAACTTAGTTAATACAATCAAGCGACAAAACTATAGCATCCAACGTGGGATCCTTAGTGTCTGACTGACTAGTTTTCGATTCATTTATATGTAATGAGCGCTTTCAGATCATAACATTTGACGGCGATTTAATGAGGCGTCACCCTGTGGCCTAACCCTAATAGGCAAAACTTATCAAATAGCCATTTTTATGTGGCTTCTTTATTTGATAAGACATCATCGAGAAAGAAAGGCTATTAGTTTCATCTTTTAATTTCCGGTTATTTTGACTCGTTATCCAACAAGAAAGGAAACCAGACAAAAATCTTGCTCTATTTCCGTCAACACTCGATTTTTGTCAGACTAATGCCTAATAATAACATTTTGTTTGTCTGTTGTCTCGACATTTCGTGATTTGAGGAGCTAACTTGCATTAATTAACTTACTTCTGATCTTATTGTTTCACTTTTTGTGATTATTTTTTGTCTTATAGGCCTAGCTCATTTCTTTTTTGAAACGTTGGACTGTTTTCTATATACAAATATGAAAAAAAAAGAAGCTAACTTCTAGGATTAATTAATCTGAATGTTTTTGTATTGCACAACGTTTACAGAAATCTACCGGAGAAGATGAATCCAAAACACCATAAATAAAATGTTATGTCCAGGTTTCCGAAAATGTAAAATCCTCCATTTGAAACCATAACAATGCCCATGATCGCACTTAATACTTAACTACAACAGGTAAACTGAAAATCGAGAGTAAACCCCAACAAACGACCGGGCCTTTGGAAGACCTTACCCTATCAGAGGTCGAGGCGCGGCTCTACGATCGATACAGTGTCACTATCACGGAGGTCAAAGCCCTTCTCGCGGATTCAGGTGATTATTAGAAACCGGATTGCGCAAAGAACATGTACATGAATCGCTAAATAAAATAAACAAAATGATGCAATTGAATAGTTTTGCTTCACGTAGGCCTAGTCAGCAACGATAGCTTAAGTTAAGTTGTTCTTTTAAACTGTTTGTATGGCTTGAAGAGCACATTTCCCTAATTGCTGTTTACGAATGCATGTAACGGTAATTTTGAAAAATCGAAATACATGTAGATAACGGATTCAAATGGTAAATTTGAAATTGAGAAGTTACCTTTATCCATTTCAAAGATAATTTCAACATAGATATATTTGTCAAAGGTGAGGACTGGCACACAGCTCAAACGCAGCAGGACTCGGAGTTCCACATCCTTCCAAGTGTCGCCGTACAACTGACTTTCTTTAATTCAGTACAGCCTGAATATACCGACTTGCCAAGGTATGTTGATTGCTGAACATGCTCGGTCTCATTTCATACAATAAAAATTGCAACTTGTGTCTATTTAAAATTTACTTTTAGGTGGCCTTACGCCCAAGCGGATTAAGATTCAGAAGTTACATTTTTATTTTAAGAAATATAATTTTGGTACAATATGAAGAAATTGTAGCAACACGGGAAAATGGTTGATATTGATATCGGCCAAAATATGTATTTGATATAGTCAAAGCTTATTTTTGTTACTGTGTATCTCTTGCATATCGTATTCTTTGAAAACGTTTGTTTGGTCCTTTGTTTGTTTTCGTTAATCGACAGATTAGCTTTTTGTTAGTCCTCCGCCGCCGCGTTAGCGCGAAGCGGAGGACTATAGTATTCAGTACTGTCCGTCCGTCACTACAACAAATAATTGAGCTATCAAAAAAAAATTCAAGTGTTTTATACGTTCAATGGAATTATAAGACCAATGAACCATGTCCGTCTGTCCGTCTGTCTGTCTGTCCGTCTGTCCGTCTGTCCTTCTGTCTGTCTGTCGACACCTAGGTGCACTACTTTGTACGGACGAGTGCTCGCTTATCCCTCGGTGGGTTTTTTTTCCTTTGGCACATGGAAAAAACTTATATTGGAGCTGTGCTTAGGCGTGTTATTTTTGAAAAATCTCAAAAATTTGAATTTTGGCGATTTTTTTTTTAAAATGGTGATTTTTGGGACTTAGCGTGATTATAGATGGTAGTTTGTACGGGCGAGTGCTCGGTTATCCCTCGATGGATTTTGTTTTCCTTCGGCACATGGAACGAACATATATTGGAGCTGTGCTTAGTTGTATTATTTTTGAAAAATCTCAAAAATTGGAATTTTAACGATTTTTTGAAAAATGGTGATTTTGGGGACTTAGCGTGATTATTGATGGTAGTTTGTACGACGAGTGCTCGGTTATCCCTCAATGGATTTTGTTTTTCTTTGGCACATGGAACGAGCATATATTGAAGCTGTGCTTAGGCGTATTATTTTTGGAATTTTGGCGATTTTTATTGAAAAAGTGATTTGGGGACTATTGATGTGATATTGCGTGATTATTGATGGTAGTTTGTACGGACGAGTGCTCGATTACTCCTCAATGGATTTTGTCTTCCTTTGGCACATGGAGCAAACATATATTGGAACTGTGCTTAGCCGTATTATTTTTGAAAATTCTCAAAAATTTGAATTATGGCTATATTTTGAAAATGGTATTTTTTGGGACTTGGCACATTAAGAAAGATTAATCGTATATCGTGATGTTTTGAGGATAACGAATACGTAAGGAAAACGTTGTGAGAAAGACGTTGTGAGAAAGGCATTGTGAGAAGGACGTTGTGAGAAGGACGTTGTGAGAAAGACGTTATGAGAAAGACAATCCTTCGATGGATTTTTGTTGATGTTCTAATTTCATTTCCTATGTTTTTTTTTTCAATTTTCAACTGTTGTTAAAGTAGCGGAGGACTTAATCAGTTTCACTGATCTACTTGTTTAAGTTGAATTAAGTTATTATTATTTACTATTGGGTTTATTCAATAGTTATGGTGCCTGTAAATCAGTATGTGTTGGAAGACTCTGTTCAATTTATATATGTATTTCGGTTGCATGCATTTAGAAACAATATATTATCTCACATCTGTTTACAAGCACTAGCTGTTTATTATCATTTTATTATAATATCATGATGATATTAAGGTGAGAGCTTTATTAATTTTCAGATTCCAAACCCACAGCAAAGTCCTTAACCCCGTTATTAAAATCACCCTATCTGAACGCCGCATCCAAACCCTCTTTCAATTTATTGCCAATACCCCACCCCCATCATCAAAAAGTCGCCTAGCTCCTAAGGCCCCCAATGAAGACCAGCCCGACAATGAAGGGTTTGACGAAGTGGATAATTTTGTGATGCCAGCTGGAATGGAGAATATTGAGGATATGCAACCACGTGGCATAAGGGCAAGGTCGATTGATGAGCTCGATATGCTTCCGTTGTTTGTCATACGCAAAATGGAACGGGTACGAAGGGTTTGGGGTGTGCGATTTTGAAAGAATGGAAAGTGATCGGTAGTAGTTCAATTAATACCGGATATCATATGTGATATATAAACCAATAAATCGATTAAGGTTGCTTTGATTTGAAGAAAAAAAATATTAGTTTAGAAATAAGAAAGGAAATGGAAAAAATATATTACGAAATAAAATCTGACAGATTATCAAACAAATTTGAATTTGATTTATTCAACATGATTTGAAGGCAAACATCAACGGTTAACTCAGAGGTTTTAAACGTCTGTCTTTGATTATGTTCAGTTTTGATCATGTCATAGGCCTAATTATATGAAAATAGATTTCAAGTTTGAATATTTCTCACACTCAAGCAACCTTAATCTGATTGCGTTATTTGTTCGAAACATAATTATACTAAATCGTTTATAGCACCATCTTTTGATTAACAAATTGTTTTTATATTATAGGCTGGATTCCCTTTAATATCTGCTTATACATGTACCTTTCCTTAATAATTTACCCTATATTTTCCATTTAATAATGTAAAGGTATAAATTTCAGTGTGTTAGACATTCTATTCTATACATTAAATTTTCCTCCGGACGAACACACGAACAGACGCATAGACTTGCTTGGTGAATATGCAACAACACAATAGTGCGGTTAGATCAGATTTTATTCTGACTTTAA
>LQRL01063244.1:30743-43350 GCA_001703475.1 Hydroides elegans | reverse complement strand
TGATTTTTGTTTCCAATGTCTTCATTATGGAAAACTCTAAAAGCTACCTAACCGCTCGTTGTTTTTGTTAAGTACCTTTATCAATAAATAAATAAAAAAAAACACTCACAGACACCTGCCGTCTCGTCATCAATGTCAATGTCCTTGACCTTCATGACGTCATCGTCGTCATTGTAAATCACGTGTTGCTTTTTGGTTTAATAGTTGTTATTTATTTTTTACATAGAAGGCAAAATCAATAGCTTTAGAAATAACTGTTTTAACAGTCCTTTCACTTCCTATCATCAAAATCTAAATTAGTCCATAAGATTTCTGACTTTTTGCAAAATAAACAAAACAGTAAATAGTAAATAAAAAAGTGCACTTACAGACACCAGCTGTCTCGTCATCAATGTCAATATCCTTGACCTTCATGACGTCATCATCGTCATTGTACATCACGTGTTGTTTTGGTTTATTGGGCCAAGAGGGAAACGCCATTGTGGCCTTATCTCCGTAGACCAATGCGGGCGAGATTTTGTTCTTATCGGGCTTCTTCTTGTTCCTTAAGATTAAAAAAATATATACTTGTTAACTGTATTTATTAATATAATTGTTGTATAAAACGTGTTTTAAGTTGGTTTATTATTCGAAGAGGGAAACGCTAGTGTAGCCTCGTCTCCGTAGACCATTGCGGGCGAGATTTGGTTTTATCGGGCTTCTTCTTTTTTCCTTTAGATAAGAAATAGGAAATTTGTTAACCATATTCATTAATATAATTGTTGTATGAAATGTTTTTTTTTGGTTCATTGGGGCACGAGGGAAATCCAATTTCGACCTTGTCTCCGTAAACCGAGTATATTTTAATAGCTAAAACCCCTTAGAATTTTTGGGGAGGAATGCATTGAAACCCATGGTGAGAAAAAGCCATCCGTGTTACCATGTCCTAGCTGTATATAAAACACATGGCGGTTAATATCAGATTCATGTCAGACCATGTTTCAAGTACATTGTCACAATATATAGCTACAGGGTTTATATGCAAATAAATATATATTATTTTTATCCAGGCTTAATGATCTTTCTAAACATTTGCATAAGTTTAATGGTAAAACGCAAGAATATATTAGGTTAAGAACCTTGACATACTTGAGCATGTACATGTATGTATATTTTACGTGTTACAGTTAAACCGCCCCTTAATCTAAAAACTCAAACGACTAAAACACTCCTTTCAAACGCGTAAACGAACTTTTTATAAACGGCTAATTGACTAAACGCCTGCATGGCTAAGCGCATAACATTCTAAGCATATAAACGCCTACATCAGCAAACGTGAACGCGTAAACGAAAATTGAGAAAGGAAATAGTTGCTATTTTTTAGCTTAGGAGTGAATTTAAGGGTCATTCCTTATGTTATAAAACGCACTTGTCACAGCGTTAATCATACAAAAAGCTGCAACCAAAAGGAGAAATATTTTATTTAAATATCAAGTAATATTAAGAATTATACCATCTGATTATCCGAACAGAGCAACGTTTTTGGTTTCCCCTATACCAGGAGGTATCCTATTAGCATCGGGATGCGTTTTTTTTCAGTTACTACAATTTACGGCCCATTTGGACCTTTTTGGAAAAGAAACTTTGTCCTTTATTTAGACACTTCGGCCCCTTGAAAACTATTATGGCCGGTCCCAGAGGTCGAGATCGATTCCGGGATTATGTTGGGTATTATTTGGTCTACTCTGCGATCACAATATCCAAGCTTAATCCTAGATTGCTTTAATAATCTAAGATTAATAAGCGATTATTTTTCAGTTTCAGACCGTTCCATCAGCTTTAGATATTGGAATCCAGGACTAATCTAAGATTAATTCTCGTGCCTTATGATTATACGAATATAACACTGATAATAGTTTGGCCTTTGATCTATTTATACGTTTGTATTGATTAATATATCTTTATGTATCCATGCATGGCGTGTTTGACCTTTGTTTTTATATTTGATTGAAATTATCAATGTACTGGCGTATTGCTATAGAGGGGCTTGTAGTCTGCGATTCAAATCTATCTGAAGTGTCGAAGTATCTTAACCTATTCAGTAACAAGCAATCAAACGATCAAACAGGCACGGATACTAGACTATGATTTCATGTTTTGTTTACCAGATAATAATGTAGACTATGTTCATTATTCTTTCAGGCAATAAACAAACTGGATTCTACAACACCCCAAAACTATATAGGTCTGACCATATACATGTACATTGCCATTAACTTAACATCAAATTTTGGACAAAATTCATTTTTTGCTACATTTTTCACTTCAATGTAGGAATATTATACTTCAATATGTACTTAATGATGTACATTATAGTTATGAATGAAAAATTGAGCATTTCCGTTAGAAAGTGCAACATTTTCAAATAATACCCGACTTAATCCTGGTACACCCCAAGATTACATTTTCAGCCTCGGATTTACAGTAATCCATAGGTCTGAAACCCAAAAATTTTGCAATCTTAGATTAATCCCCGATTACATTTAATCTCGGAGTTATCGCGACGTCTGGAACCGCCCATCAGTCTTTTGGCGGGACACTTTGGTGCCTCAAAAAGACGCTTCGGCCCAAATTTAAGAGACTTCCGTCCCCGAAAAGGACATTTAATTGTTTCCAACACATACGATGATATGTCAAGTCGTAAAAGGCATTTCGGTCTCAACTTTTTAACCTATAGTTCTGGGTCCCTTTGACGAAATCTTATTATATTTTTAAAATAAAAGTTTTCATTCAAAAATGCCATGAAAATGTATGCATATCGTGCAAAATATATGCTTGACAACAAAAGAAGTCTCCTGTCACTTTAGGTTAATATTTGCTCATTGTCTTACAGGTTGAATAAGTAAAGTACTTTTCAAAAAAACTTGAACAAAATTCCCTCACAGAATTGGTTAGTTTCAGTTATATTAATTATAGGTTGTCTTACAAACCTAACAATCTAGAATCCGTTTGACGATTGTCTCGTTAGTTTTATCGAAGGGCTAAGAAACATTAATTTCGATCATCATTCAGTGTGTACCGGATAGATAGAAAAAAGCGCTATGTTCTATAGATAGTATAAGGTTTTTGTAACTCAAAACCGGTGAGAAATAGTTAATTTCTATGGCACATGCGTCGCAGCGCACATCGTAAAATGTCGAGTAAAAAAACGTGTTTTTGGTGCTTAACTGTGATAACAGTCTAATTACATTACACAATAAAAGCGGTATGATTTCAAGATAGCTCACATGCTCTGAACTCTGTTAATTGCACTTTGAATTCCATTCGCTCCATAGCCTAGCCGTAATTTTCGAATAAACTCGGCAAAGTTTGAAAGAGATAACTTAACCTGGTTATATTGGCGGGGCGTTCGAACGAAAACGGCCATTGTCAATATTATCTTCAAGGGTGTGCAAAATATAAAAAATAAACCGATAGGCCGTTGCTGTCCTCGTTTTCCATATAAACGATGTCGCTAAATGCATTGAAAATACGCTCGATATAGGCGCGGTTTCGCGCAAACAATCGAATATTGAGTGAATACGCTTTAAATAGGTTAGAACATTGTAATCTGGAGTAACAATTTATGAAAAAACTGTTTAACGGTCAATTTAGCCGCGTAATCACGCTCAAATTCTATCAGGGTTTTCTTAGATATGCACGAAAATTGTTTTCTTCTTGATTGAAAACTGAAACTACGGATTTAACAAAGGTTCATTGAATGTGACTTTTCGATCAATATCGTGTTCCGAAGTAACCAGAAAATAAGCGAAACTTAATTTCCAAAACGGTTGTAAGCCCATTAATGTAGCATTACAAAACCCGTGAAGGCATCTTTTGACATATTCAAACAGTTGTTTTGAACAACTGTACTAAAGCTGGCACTTCCGGTGCCTAGCGTGTGACCATTCGCAAGATACTTTGACAACTTGAGCGATCGCCGCAACTGGCTTGAATGTTCGAATATGCACCTAAAGAGTCCAAATGTACCACTTACCTTTACAAATTCTGGCAAGATAGTTCAAACATCCATGAAAATGCATATTTGAGGCTTTGTTACTCGCTATTTCGTTCGTTCATTTTCAAGAGTTCGCCGAATGGTCGACAGCAAATATAGAGTCGTAAAAACTTATTAAATGAGCTCACATGATGGGCTGTTCCATTTGGTACATAATTAATAAACATTGATCAACTACTTTTGAAGTTACAGAGATTTGAACAACCGGCCACTTCTTTTGTTGCCAAGTATATATGTCAATTCGTTAAAGGTATTTCGGTCTCAGATTTTTCGCCTATAGAACTCTACTTCTCCGCCCCTTTGACGATATCTTATTATATTTTTTTAAATAAACAATTTCGGAAAATGACTTCACTCTGAGAGTTATATTCACACAGTTTTCTCATGCACTTCAACTAGTCTATTCTCAAAAAAAAAATGAAAGCACTATTTGTTTTGAAAGTGTGCAACCAAACGATTCATATTTATTTAACTTAATTATATAATAAGATCGAAAACAACTACGTAAATTGGTAGGATCCGAGGAAATGGGGTCAAAATAAGTAATTATAAGGGGTCAAAGTCTACTTTACGATGGTGTGATTAAAAAAAAGGTCACAGTGTGTTTTAGCGGCCCAAGTTGTGAGGTACCAGTGTGGTAAGTGCCGAAGAGTTCACAAACATTCTGTGCGCTGTTAATTCAGGGAATGCACTCTCTTCATAAAAATAAATGAAAGCGAAACTGAGACCTGTATTTATTTGATTGCATGGACAATGTTTTGAAAAAAAAATGTAAATGCTCACTTTTTGGAAAGGCACGCTGGTCTCTTGACGAGAAGAATCACAAAGATTACAATTGCAGCTACGGCCGCCAAAAGCAGAACAACTGAAAAATAAACAAGATGTACATTTTTTTGTGGTTTCCACCCAAACATATTTGCGGATTGTTCTTTAGATATCTAGGGAATTTTGCACATATCATGGGTGAAAACTAGTTGGGCGAAAGTGTTTTGGTTGGAAATGGTTTGTTCCATGCTGACAATTTTTTGGAAACTTTTTTGGCGGAACCTTTCAGGTGTAAAACGTTTCGTCTCATGCTGACATATTTGAAAATGTTATGCGTAGAGACTTTTTTTGAGTGAAATATTTTAGGGTGGCGACATTTTTCCTATGACGTGACTGATGGGATTTTTATAGGTGGACATTCTTTTAAACGGTAACGCTCTGGGCCAGATTTCATTTTATGCATATAAACCATGCAACTTGAAGATTATTACATGTTTTGTGGGAATATCATTAATGGGCAATTACACTAGGTCAACATCACTTCTGATACTATCCGGCAGTGACGATCATATGTAATTTGATATTATAATATATAATTAACATAATCAAAAATCGCTTCAATTTTGTCAATCATCATGTTGATAAGGATCATTTGAATATTATTCTAGCAAGTAAAAATATAAGCTTGTCTTCAAATCATTTCTTATATACATGTACGAATAAATGTTCATGTTGGTTTATGCTTTGTTCCAAAATGCTGCAAATCGAATCGTTATGTCTACGCTACATTCGGTGAAATAAACGAATTAAACTACTATTCTGTATAAAAAACGACTATGAATATACATACTTGCCCAAGGATACTGACAAATGAAATCACACGAGTCATCTTTGTTTGTCGCCTCTTCTGCACTCGCTGCTATAAGAAGAAAGGTTTAAAAATATAAATAGAGTACACATATATTGAGGGATCAAGAATGGCGTTTATTCATTAAGATACCAGCCACTTGACATAGGTCGTCCGTAGAACGTCGCATTCGGACGTGACGTTGAGAGGACGACCTGCTTTGAGCCGATATGGAAGCTTTCCGGATGTCCTTTTACGTCCCGGAATCTGTAGAACGTAATTCGTTCGTCCAATTTGGACGCGACGTCGATGCAACGTCTTTTCTATGTCCGTGACGAATAAGGACGTCCGGAAAACTTTCATATGTGCCCAAAGTAGGGCGTCCGTTTTACGTCCATAGACGTCTTGCCGAGTGGGATTAGGTTTGTCGTTTATTCATTAAGATATTAATGATTATAATGAAATCGCATGCGTGATCTGTTCGTCGCTTCATCCTCACTCGCTGCTGCAAGAAGAATGAACACAAAATATGAATGTCTTTTGCATAGAAAATATGAGCAAATATTAAGGCGCGTTCACGCAAAAAAAAAAATCCTTATTTATTGCTTGAACAGAGGGGATGAATTGTTATGTTTTTTATACAAATGTGGCTTTTTCGTTTGCGCGAACGCTGCCTAAGGGTTGAATTAACATTTTTTTCGTGACTAAGCGTCGTGCTAGACCTTTGGGCGACGAAGCGCGAAAGCGAATCACGTCATCTCTAAAACCAGTAACGATGTTTTTTTTTTCTCGTAAGATCCAAACGTTTATGATTTTTCAGAAGCAATATCTGATTAAATATAGTTAGCGTAAAATGTGTGAAATGTGCACATATACGATTGACGTATTCACAACGTTTGCATATTACGGTTTATTAATTGACATTTAAACGTATTTCGTGGTGCACATGTAAATACATTGACATTGTAACATATCAAATTGGAATGTATCAAATGAGTTCATTCTTTGTCGATAGCTATTGATGTGATTCAACGTACAAATAACTATGCCAGCACCAAAATAATTGCAGTTTTTTTAAAAATGATAGTTCAATGAGAGGTAGTCTATATGATGCACTCTTCCAAGTGAACTTTCTGTTGTTAATTTTTGAACATTTTTCGGCGCATTTATAACTCGCAATTTTCTCATGTCCACTTGAAAGTTTTAGCTGCCCTATTTCTAACCAATCACCCCTTTCAAGCCCGGTTCTTTTGCATTGTATATCTAATAACACTGAGTATATCCAATTTTTCGATTGTATCTAGCAACGTTTCGTGTATCAAATGTAATGTTTTAGCTAATATTCTAGGTTTTAGCTAACCTTTAGATTGAAAATATACCTAATGAACATGCGACTATACTTATTTACATAACAAAATATACAAATCGGGGTCCTTTAACCAAGTTTACTAATGAAGGTTTGAATTGAATTAACTTATAACTATAATTGCACTTGAAAAACAACATAATTTGAATTGACTTTGGTATGACCAAAATATGCGATTAAGTAAACCAATCAATTGTTTGCAATTTTTTAACCTTCCGTAAAACTAACTATTCCTTCTACAATGCTTAACATCATTCTTCAAAACTACCCATCAAAATACATGTAAACTCCAATAAACAACACGATAAATATTATTGGAATACCAATAACATTATGATATTTACATAGCAACATTTAAAACAGATACTTTAATTTTCATTTTCGCGATTTAAATTATCTATATCAAATTGAATATAAAAAGGCCTTATATTAGGACTTCACTTAGAAAGAACATATTGTTATAAATTTTCATGCATGAAACTAACTAGATCTATTACATTCATAGACAATTATAATACAAAAGACAAAGACACCTTTAACATATCGTTAACATATACATTTTGAATAATCTAACTATAAACAATTTTATATATATCAAACACATGTTTTTTTACAATTTACACCAAATAAAATCAGAACCCTTTAAAGATAGATTAAACAACTTGAGCAAACCTAGATTGATTGATGGTTCAGCGGTAGTACCTAAATATTAAATAACAGGGTTATATAACGATTGCACTAGATATCAAATAACATAGGCCACAGGTAAAACACTCCTTGATCAACTAAATTGCAACTGTTGGCATATGTTTTCAGATATAACAATATATTTCTAGATATTTGAAATTTATAAAAAAAAAATGTTTTCTCATGTACAGTTGCATTTAAGACTTTGAATATTGAGGTTTGAATGTGTAAAATGTAAAAAAAACATGTTTGCTTTTAAATCTTGCTCAAGTATGAAAAATAACTAACTTGAATGACTAAAATCAAAATTGTGTTAATTATCATATTACATTTTCTATGAACGTGTTCACTGGCGAGCGGATTTCTTAAGAAATGCATAAACATACAAAAAAAATCACAATAAAACGTATATTTATCTCGAACAAACCTATTGAGATGGTAGTTTCCACTGTGGTATCTATGCGATGAATAAGGAATATTTATAAAAGGTCAAAATAAAATTAAAAAGGTAAATTTAAGCTCGACACTAATGAATTGCAACTGCTTTATTCATAATCATTTTAGAATTATACGTTAACTTTAAACGATGTTAACTTAAAAATGAGTTGTTTTTAATAAAATGAAATAGCACATGGTGACTTTTTTCTATACCATTTTAAGTTATTCATATTATAATGTTATAACCAAATGTATGATTTAATAACATATTTTATATGTCATAATTACACATTTCTACTCACATTAAACATAATAAACTAATAAGTAACATTTTATTGACATTTAACATATACATGTAGTTACTTTACAGAATAGAGGTGAAAAACACACCTATTTCTGTTGATGGTTCCATGGAAGTGACTATTAAGAAACGAACGTAAAACATGATGAGGAACATGGTTTGAGATAACAAATTTTCGGTTTTACTATGTGATCAAATTACTTAAAAAACCTTTCATCTCTTTTTTCATCTTTCAATTCCGTTTAAGCTGCTATGAAATATTGCGTGCTAAATGGTACCATGACTAAACAATAAAATATACAATCAAAGTTCCTTAAAGGAAACTATTTTTTTGCAGTGGCTGCCGCTATTAACAATAACCACAAGTTTTTATACTTAAATAAAAGGTATACGCAAACAAATATAATTTAGTTAGTCTACTTTAAGATAAATATACATTAACTAGCTCAAACGTATACAAGAAACGTTAAATATTGATATGACTATTGAATTCACTATTCAATGTGACTATGTAATTTATACGGTATATATACGGTATATATGTTGTAGTCGAAGGCCCAATAACGATATTCCAGGTTTATGCGCCAGACTCTAGCTATAGCGAAGATGTCGTAGATGAATTCTACGACATGCTCCAAAGCAAAATAGACGCCATCCCAAAGCATCAAACCTACAGGGTCATGGGAGATGTCAATGCCAGAGTAGGAAGCGACCAATAACAAGTGTGGCCAGAGGCAGTCGGCCGCTACGGACTAGGCGAGGCAAACGATAGGGGCATGCAATTGCTACAGTTCTGTGCAATAAACGACCTTGCTATCAGCAATACCTTCTACCGACACCCCAAGAAAAGACGTGTAACATGGATATCCCCCAATGGCAAAAATATGAATCAAATAGATTACATCCTCATCCAAAATAAATCACGACAAATGGTAAAAAATAACAGGGCATACCACTCAGCTGAAATAGGTTCTGACCATTTCCCCGTGCTCGACCATCTTCAACTCAAACTCAAAACGCCTAGACCAGCAAAAACAGTGCCAAGACGATACGACGTGGAAAACTCACGGGTTTCTTAAAAGAAGAAAGGAAGTAGAGGGCCTACCTCGGTGTATAGAGGAGGCCTGCGAACAAAGACGTCGTGCCAGTATTGAAATGATATCAAACCCTCTCAGCGCAGAGAAAAGGGTCCTCTATCAATCAGCAAATAAAGTTGTGAAAGCGGTGGTGAAAGCCCAAAAGCAAAATGCATTAGAATGTAAATCAAACAACTTGAGCTAGACCATAAACACAACAATAGCCACAACCTCTTCCGAACAGTCAGGGAACTCGAGGGAAAACCAAGGAACCCAGTGAGCGCCGTTAAAGACAAACAAAGAAACACCCACACAGACAAAAAGAGGTCCTGAAATGCTGGGAAGAACACTTTAGCGCGCACCTTAGTACAGCGTTCCCCCACCAGCCCCCTGCAATAGACGAAATACCCGGCCCCCAGAGGAAGCAGATGACCTCCCGCCCATTTCCCTAGAGGAAATCGAGCAGGCTGTCAAGAAAATGAAGAACCGGAAGGCCCCCGGCATCGACAATACCACAGCCGAGGTCCTCAAAGCAGGTGGGAAGCCCATGATAGAAATGCTCCACAAAATATTCAACGCCATCTGGGTGCAGGAGAAGACTCCGAAAGACTGGGCATGTATGCTAGTCACCCCCATACACAAGAAGGGCGATAAACTCAATCCGGGCAAATACAGAGCCATCTCGCTCCTCTCTATCCCAGGCAAGGGATTCAGCAGAATCCTGCTCAATCGGATGAAGCTGAAGACGGAGGAGGCAACTGGTTAGAGCCAATTTGGCTTCAGACCCAGACGAGGCACGGTAGACGCCATATTTATTGTTAGACAGGTCATAGAGAAAGCCCAAGAACATTGCGTCCCACTACACTTTAATTTCATTGACTTCAAGGCTGCATTCGATACGGTATGGGGGAAGGCCCTGTGGAAAATGATGATCGCAATCGGTATAGACCCCAAAATCGTCCGTATTATAGAGTCCCTATACAATAAGACAGAGTGCGCCGTAGTAATCGATGGACAGTTAACTGAGTGGTTCGCAGTGAATATCGGCCTTAGACAAGGATGTCTGCTATCGCGAAACGCGCAGACTCGAGGTGCTCGAAATGCGCTGCTTAAGAGCCATACTAGGGGTGACGCGCAGAGAAACGAGCACATCCGCAAACCCTTCAGATGAAAAACACAATCACTGAAGTGGTAAAGCAAAAACGGCTGAGATGATTTGGCCACGTGACAAGACGCCCCCCTGAAAGCTATGTCGCCAAATCCTACCGAGAAGATTTCACAAATCCAAGACCGCGAGGCAGGCCACGCAAGAAATGGATCACCCACGTGCGAGAATACTCAGGGCTCCCTATTGCTCAGCGCAGAGCGCTGAGCATCGGAACGTGGTGATTGGCGTACAGTCAGCCGTCTGGAGAGAGCGAGGGGACGAAGAGTCCTGAGCATCTAAGTCAAGTAAGTAAGTCAAGTTGTAGTCAATCTGTGAAAACCGTGTATGTTGACATTCGCTAAATTTTTCAGTCAATGTCAACATACGCTAGTTCACTCAGCGAATGTCAAAAATGCCTAAAATTTCCAGGCATTGTCAACATATGCTGAAATTTACCCCGAAAAATTACAAATCGAATGTCAACATACACTCGGTATTCCAAGATTGTCTACAACATATACATATATACGGTATACAAGAAAGCATTCATTTTGGTGCAATATAAATTCAGAAAACACTCATTTAATGATAACAGTAATACAAATGTTTGTGTTATGTAAGTTGATATGAAAACGGATAACAGCTATTTGGATACATTCAACATTTTTTTTTTGAAACAGTCAAACTGTCGACAAGGTAATGAAAATCACAACTTAATTTATTAGCTGTTAGAATACATTGGCCTTCTCTGTAGCAAATAACCATTTCGTATTTTCTAGTAAAATCAATAAAAGATATGTCATGAGTTACTTTGACTCTCAAATTAGTTTGAATTTAATTAGATAAAGTAGATTTAATCGGGGATCTTATTTCGAAAACCATTTTCAAGTTTTGGCATGTGAACATCTGCTGAACGAAATTCATTGAACGTCAAAATAATCAAATTGTGTGGGTCAAATCCTGATACGAGCAACATGGTAACACCTATCGAATGAACATAGACACTATAAACACAAATCCATGTTGAAATACATTGCAATAAATCTTACAACAGACAAATATATATTAAACAATACTATATGTACATCATGTCATTTAGAACCCCATGGTTGCTTACATTAACAAAACAACGATAACAAGATCACTCTACATTTTTATTGCGAACAGGTCAGTGTAGTAACGGACTTTCATTTATATGTAAAAAGAAAAGAAAAGTGGGATTTAAAAAATCTACCCACGGATTTAAAGCAGTCAGCCTCAACGCTACCCGATGTGCAAGAGGTCGAGCAGCGTCGAGAGAACGTTCGGTTTTGGTTTCATATAAAATTGTTTCATACGCCATTTTGCATATCGAATATAGGAATAACGTTGCTATTTCGTACGGATAAAAAATGGGTTATAAACAAGTAAAAATATCCAATGGCATTTCCGCGAAATTGAGACGAAAAACGAGCGTCCGGAAAACTTTAGTCGGTCTCCAATTATAACGCCCTTTTGATTTTACGTCCGAAAGTCATATGCTAGGGATGACGCAATTTGAGCGAGCTGTTTTCTTGCATTAGATTTGACCGCACCATGTACAATAGATATAACATAATCCCGATGTTCCCTTTAATATTCTAACACTATCGGAAAGTGGTTGGGGTGAGGAAACACACAAATCAACATTAACATCGTCCCCGGGACATAAAACCACTCATATTCTAGTCGGGGCTCATTACACCAATACAAATATGGGGTGGAAACATATGTATATAGACAAAACAACTAGACATAAGCACCTAAACAAGGTTTTATTTTAACTGACAAACCTATGTTTATAATAGTTGATAATGCTGTAGTTGTCAACTCGATGTATGTCGTCATAATGGTTGTGCCTTAAAATTAATATAATGATGAAGTACTATGGTAAGGTTAGCCTCTCTAAGTACACAAACAATAAGC
>LQRL01063244.1:5640-16534 GCA_001703475.1 Hydroides elegans | reverse complement strand
CCCCCCCCCACCTTACTCCATCCCCGAACCCCTCCCCCTTTCTTAACCATACTCACGTATAATGCAATATGTATCGCTGGTGAAGTTATCACTCGAAGGATACCACCCGAGCTGGCACAAACAAATCCCTCCATCACAGATCGTATTGTCTACTGCGTCAAAACAGTCGGCATGGATAGTACAGGCGTCGCCTAGGATACCTGTTTTGAATAAAATAAAATAAAATAAATGTTTATTACTACATTTATAGATACACAGAACATAAATAATTGGGTCGAGCTACAAAGGTTCCAACTAAAAGTAAACATGAATAAGAGAAGGTATATGTCACGTCTTGAATGCGCAATTACAGTGGCGCGCAGGCTTAACTTCTCGATTTCTCTAACGTTTAGCGTTTAGCGTTTAACGTTTAAGGGTTTGCAAGATCAGAAAATAACGTTTAACGTTTAGCGTTTAACGTTTAGCATTTAGCGTTTAACGTTTAGCGTTTAGCGTTTGATGAAAGGGCATATAAGAAATTAAGATAAGCACTCATAGTGATGTCCTTTATATACCCTTCACACCTGTGGGTGGCTATGGTTTAGCGTTTAGCGTTTAACGTTTAGCGTTTAACATGTAACGTTTAGCGTTTAAGGGTTTAGCGTTTAGCGTTTGTGCGTTTAACGTTTAGCGTTAAGCGTTTGTCTCGAGAAGTTGGGAGTGCGCGCCACTGTATATTGACATACATGTACATCTAAAATATAAGGAACAAACGTGTAATACATATATTATTTTTCATCTTTTGCGCACTAAGCGTTGAGGTGCGTTCACTCAGCTTGAATAAAGCGTAGAAAATATGCGCTACAAATCTAAACACCAAATTTGTATAAACAACATAAAGTTAGGGTTTTTGAGCTTTGCGCTTTGTTGTTTTGAGTCAACGCGGCTTTCTGGATATCAGTTTAGTTCAATGTCGTAAAAAACAGTACAACAGAATGATATTGAGTTTGAATGAGAACATTATACAAAAAGGAATATTCTATATTTCTCAAATTTTGTTTTAAGCATTTTTAGATTCATTAATTTTGTAGTAAATGGAGCATTGTGATTGTATCAGGTTTAAGGCATTAACTATATCGTATTCGGCCTTTTTGAATTGCTTCTGTTGAAATATCAAGACAATGAGTTAATATAATCGTCTGTCTTTAAAAGGAATATACCTGGTCAATATGAGCTTTCAAAGAGATAATTATGACAATTAGTAATAAGCATGTAAAAGGATCCAGTAAAGTCCCACCTCAATCAGACATACCCTCTATGATATCCAATTGATTTTGGCATTAACACCGAGACGGTACAAACAATACAGTGCGTCAAAAATCAAATACTCCCATTTTTATACATTGTTCAAATGTTTCTATGTAATGATTAATTGACGTCTTAATGTGAATCCGAGTATTAACCTTTACTGTCTGAAAGACATTTATTCCTTGTTGTATGATTTTATAATTGATAATATATAAAATCATTTCGAAAAATCGCTTTAAACTTAGTATATATTTTATATATATTTTTTTTTCAAGATTAATGAAATGGTTATTTGAAAAATAATAATCAATAGTTTAATGTTTTAGCGGAGGTGGTAGTATATTCTATTTCCGGCGGATATCCGCAGATATAGATGCGAATTCGCGAATCTATTGTGTTTTCATGCGAATTCGCATCCATCGCGATTGCGCATTTTCTCATATATACAGTTATATCAGACGCGAATGCGCATTCGCCGTGCAGATATGTTATATCCAAAAATAATTTGGCGAGTCCGTTTGCTCCTGTATCAAATAAGTTCCCGGAGCAAAATAATCAGAGATTTACTTTGGTGTCCAATTTATGACGCATGACATGGTAGACAGCAAATCATATATCGCTCGATAATATCTTTCTGAGAAAAGACAAGGCCTATAAACGATTATGTGATTATCATATATGTACGCGATAATTTATTGTCAATAATAATGTAAATATTAAATGTTTATATTCAATCAGCATAGTTTCCTAAATGTAAGCTTTATTATAAATTTGTTATTCTTATATACTTTCGTAGACTATACTTACGCGCGATGCACTCTGTTCCTAGTTCGTTACACACGCCATAACCGTTAAGAAATAAAACCTCAAGGGAAGTTGATCCATATATTACTATTTATCTAACGAGTTTGATTTTACGTTGCTCATTCTTACGAACAATGCACTCCGTTCCCAGTGCGTTACTATAACGATCCCTCATACACACATTCAGCCATAACCGATAAGAAATATAACCCTATGGATAATTGATCAATTTAAAACGATTCTCCTAATTATCTTAAACGTAGCTCATACTTACGCACGATACACTCCGTTCCAAGTTCGTTGCTATAACGACCGCTCATACACGCGCACACGTTTGTGTCATCGCATTCAGATTCTGCGATGAAGTCTTCACATGGACAGCAGGCGCCGTCGAATTGGTTACATATAGTCCCGACGTATTTTTCTAGTATAATGAGAATGCAAAAAAAAAAGTTATTAAAGTTTATTTATTATTTGAAATGGTTTAAGGCTACGGTCACAGCACTTTGATTCTGCGGTTAAATCTTTACAGGGACAACACGTGCCGTCTAACTGGTTGCAAATGGTGCCAACGTATTTCTCTGCTTGGAACGAGGAAAATGAATAATGACAATTAAATATATACCAATTATACATTAAAAGTATCTTAAAACGAATTGACAGCCCTAGTCGATCTGGTTGCAAATGATGCCGACGTATTTCTCTAGAATATCGATAAAGTATCAATGGAGATAAGAAGGTACTTGTAACGAAGATATAATACATACAAGTTTACATATATGTGAAATGGTTGCATTGATTAAGTTTTAGCGCGGAGAACAAGAGCCATCGAGTTGGTTGGATACGGCGCCGACGCATTTCTCTGTTTCCAAGATCAATGAACAACAACAGAAATAAATAAGCTAATGTCAATTTTAAATCATTAAGCAGGTTATTTACACGAACACCACGCTCCGCGAGTCGACGTATTTTTTTAGTGAAAAAAAAAGAATTAATATAAATTGATATGAAATTGTATTGATTATTCAAACAGTTTAAGGCTGCAGTTGCATAAAGGTAGCGATTATTGTCGCCACTTGCGATTTTCGTAAATGCATAACATCACAAGGAGGAATACGACTGTCATTCCTTGTGATTTCATAAATTAGTAAAAACAGCGGAAATCGCTACCTTAATGTAATCACAGTCTTTTGATATATGGACTCTATAAAAGCAAAAATGAAAAATAAAATACATGCAATAGCTAAAAAAAATCACATGGGACAACATGGGTTATCAATAATTAGTTATAAATGATGTCCATGTGTCTGTTTTTCTATTTGAGTAAAAATAATGCATTTTAAGCCGAGAAAGACAGTTGCTTAGGGTTTTGGTACACGGGGAGTGACACACGGGCGGACGGGTGGCGAAATGTTCGTGGATGGATCACATAAGAAGTGGTAAACTAGATACAATGGATGTTTGACTCTAAACAACACAAAGTGGGTATAACATCCACTCGTTCTTTTGCTGACCACTGCATAAATTATTTGCACGATTTATTTTGCAACTAAATATATAGCTGAGAGAAAATTCAACATTATCTCTCAATTTGCTGTGACCAAGCGATCCTTAAGGACAGGGCAAATACAATCGAATACCTATTATATAGTAACCTGATTATATGAAGACAAAATAAGATAAATCATTGCCAGTTAATCCAGTTATTGGTCAAACGTATTGACAAACTCAATGCTATATGAAATGTTTACATAAACATTGACATAGATTAAGTGAAATCGAGCCGGTGTGGGCAAATGGATAATCTCATCTGAATCAATGGATACACAAAGAGGTCTGATTTCGGACCTTTAGGATTTGGATTGAATGTTTTAGATTTGTGTTCTAGAGTGATTTAGACAAGACAGCTGGGTCAGAACCGTGATTTGTTTCGCGATAAATTATATTAACTATATTTTGTGGAAAATCTGGAATTCAAACCTGAAAACATAAGCTCACTTAGAAACAAAATTAAGCTGCAGGAACGATGTGTCTCATAACTTACATGCAGTTGCACGCGTTTCGAACTTCTCAAACTCTTTACGTGTAACGCACAAACAATAAACGCCAAACTCTTACACATCAAACGTTGCATCATACAGACCATACGCTAACGTTTACACTATTGCTGAACCCTAAAACGCTAACGTTGCACCAGAAAGGTCACCAAACCTAATTAAACGTTCAACGCTTAATTAAGTGTTTCTAAGTATTTTTTTCTATCGTTAAAACCAAAATTTAAGCATACTGACCTTCATCTGAGAGAGCGGATGTAAAAGCCATTTTTTGAATAAACGCATACAATATATTCATATGACAAGGCCGCCTGATAAACAGTCATTTTTGGCGGAACTACGTTTTGAAGTGTTCCGTACTTGATGCATCGCTCCATACTTGATAACATTCCCAAAAAAGATTCAACATATGTATGACAGTAAGAACCATTATGCTTCTATACTTACCTTCATCTGAGAGATCTGGGCAATCCGGAAGTCCATCGAGTCGGTAGCTTCCGGCGAAACACAAACCGGCGTCACCCACACCGGTCGTGCATTTGAACTCGCCCGAACGCTGACATGACCACTGGAATCCTAGTGCAAAAAAGAAGAACTATACTTATAATATTTACTTTTGATAATACATGTATCTTTTTATGAATGATTAACAAGTTTAAATTTGATTTCGAGGGTTATTTGATTTCGAGGGTTATGCCCTCAAAATCCGTGGAATAAAGACGTGATATTACTATGGACTGTTAAAGTGGTTTTGGGTAAACCATAATCTGACGTCACCAATGCCCGCCGTTCATTTGAACTCGCCCGAATGCTGGCAGGACCACTGAAAACCTGAAAACAGTTTTGCTGTATATCTCTATATAATCATGTTGTTAAATCATATTGTTTTCTACCAACACACCTGTGGGACCAGTGGAAATCTCTTTCCATATATGAATGTATATGATAATTGCGTACATGAATTAAGGACCATGTGCAACTTATATAAGAAAAATGCTCCGGAAGTAGGGCGTACGATAGATAGATTTTTTTCTTCCAAGTTTTAATTTCTTTTTGATATATTTTGAAAGCCCATTATTTAAGGCATTAGAAATAAGTTTTATTATTTATCAACTCGATCTATTTATCATTTTATTTACCATTTAAATGTCACATTAATTTGATAATAATTTTAGGGGGTCCTTCCATAATCGTAATGATTTACTCGTATTAAGAATAGTTTACCTAGTAAACTAAGCTAAATAGGGTTGGAATGATATTTCTAAATAATTATCTAGTGGATTTATCGTTACTTTATCCCATTACAATGTATTATATCTAGAAATTGCGGCACTTCATCGGATTTACAAAGCTGTATGTCATGTGCTATAAACTAAAGTTTGGTCAAGGGCGCATTCGACCTCCAAGCTTATTTTTATATAATTTGAAAGATATTATGCAAACAAAGATCATATCCGAAATTCAGCTTGGAGGGCGAATGCGCCCTTGACCAAAAATGAACTTTTCCATGAAATTTCATGCAATTTCTTTGACTATCGAAATATCTAATTTCACTACAAAGCTCTATAAAATTGCTGTAAAACGTCTAATTGTCCAATTTATTTGGATGAAATATAATTTATCACTATTTATTGCATTAAATATATGAATGAATTTCAAAAAAATAATTGCAATGACCAAAAATTATATCAAGATATACGACATGGTGTTAAAATCAGCCACCGTTCCCGCTAGTTTACAAGTAATCGCATTTCAAAATGCAACAAATGGTCATATCAAATTGCTGGATATTGATTCTCTCGACACTTTCAGATTAAGGTTTTAAAATATGTTAATAACACATTTTTGTGCTATTATTTTTGTAATAATTTTATTTAAGGACTAAATATCGACCAACTTACCTTAGGTCCCTTCAGCCAAGAAGTTATTTTGGGTGTTTATTTCTCTATGAAAGGAACGTTGAAGTTGCATTATGCCTCTCATTACATAGAGAGACCATGCCGAAACAATTTTATTCATTTAATATTTCTTTAAAAATATTAAGGGCAGAATATCGATTTGTAACAGTTATCTAGAATTAACAGCATCCACATTTAAGCATTATATTTCAGTTTGATTGTGTTTCAATATAATACTAAATAGAAAGAGCCCTTGGAATAATACTCTTATGATTGAACATGAATTTTGAAATATTTCATTCATATACAATGAACTTAATAGCAGGACAATATCAAAGGGACAGTATATTCTAACGCACAACCAGGCAAAACTCGGGATACCCCACCCCTGTTGTATAGTTATTTACGACAAAACTGTTCGTTTATTTCCAATGAAAATTTACTATTATATTATTTAAATGTAATTTAATAACATAACTAAATTTCAAGCAAATCGAAAGGGAGCGGGAATTCCACGATATCGCACATGATCCTTTATGACTTATCTCACTTTGAAAACCACTACTAGCAACTTCTATCATAACTACTTAATTGCGAAATGATTTGAAACTTGAAAGGGAAATTAAAAAGTAACTTTCTAACTTTGTTGAGAATCGATATAAAAGGTCAAGCAAAATGTTACCTCACCATTTGCTCGAATAGCGCTTCCTTTTTCTTAAATTAAGAGTAGTGCAGAAAAGAAGGTGTGGTCTAATCAAAGCCGAACTCTCTTATATACATTTGTGTTAACTGACAGGGAATCGGTATCTGCTAAAGTTTGAAAGTGTCCTTCAAAAAATCTAATTTAAATCTACCTTCATCTGAATTATCAACACAGTCGTTCACCGTGTTGTTGACAAGTGTGTCGGCAACACAGTTTCCATTGTTGCATTCGAATTCATCTCCAGTACAGGCAGCTAGGACAGAACCGCCATCTAATGAGAAAGAGAGATAAGATATTTTGTGGAAAGATAAGATATTTTGTGGAAATAATGCAGGCGTATCAAATATGTTGTTGAATATATCTCAACATTCACATCATATACATGTAAAACTTAACGCAATTCCATTACAGGTCCGCATAATGGAAGCGTTATCTAGATGGTTAGGGATAGCAAGGGAATTACTATTTTGAGTTTCTTTTTGAAAAAGTTATTTTCAAAATATAAAAATGGTTATATCCTATATATGTATTAAGCTAATCCTCAATTTGTTACATTTGAATTCATCACCCAAGCATGACGCTTACACAGAGCTTCCATCTAATGAATAGATAAAATAAATAATGAATAGTAAAATAATTAAAATTCGACTAAATATATGTTTTTTTTTTCAAAGCAGATACCGTGGTTGTACTCTTGAATTTTATATACGATTCATAGACATTTCAAAACAAGGGTGGAGAGTGGAGTTTTTAATTTGTGGAAACAGGGAGATTTCAATCAAACGAAATTTATTAATTTTTTGCTGGTGAACAAATGAATTATCGACTAATATCACAGAATGCAAACTTTTAGCGATACTTAGTTTGACTTAAATTCATTTGCTCTGTATGTTTAGCATTATACAGCTCCTTATTATAAGAATTGGAAATATCCATGGTTAACATTTGAAATGCAATTTTATCTATAGTTCGATCGTTAATTGTCTTACCTTTATGTGTCAGATGTATCAATATGATAACAATTGGCACAAAAATGCTATATAAAAGTCTCATCATTTCACTTCAATAAATGCAATAATTAAATGCACTGAATTTCTTCAAATCTATGTATTTTTCACGAAGCTTGTTTCTATGGTATATCCATCCGGTTATGATTTAATTTATATCAATTTTGATAATCTCTCCCATTTCCATTGTCATTTTTCAACACTTTTGGAGTCATAAAATAAATATATCTTTGGAAAAGAGCAATTTATCCGAATTTGTCATTTTGAAAGCATAATTTTCTACGTCCTCAAAATAAATATTTACAATATATAATGTGCATCAACTATAAACATATACACATATAACACAACAAACATATATAAAATCAACTAGCTTTTATTTATTCAAATGATTTATCCAAAACCAATTCACATCAGGAGTCCAACAACATTGTATTGAATTTTCAACACCTTGGAGATTTGCAGCTTTTTTTCAACTATACAGCTAGCAGACTATCGGATTGTGCTCATTTGCATATACACATCCATTACAGGTCAGGCCAATGGAGAAAAGAGGGATATATATGGACGGGAGTGCCCAACGAACGATTTTTGGACGTTGGTTTGATCTGACTCATTTTGGTGCGAAACGTGCACGTGTATAGCTTAAAGTGATGAAATATTTTTCCTTGGAGTTAAAACTTTGTTCTGTGTCTGCGAGCCAGGAAAGCAGAATAATTGCTGTCAGCAAACTATTGTCAGCAAGAATCGGTACGCTATGATATGTCACAAATCTTTTAAAGCTAACCAAAACTAGGATTTTCATATATCTTTCAACTCTTATTCACTCAATACAGATTTTATTTCGTTCACATAAATATTCCATAAACATAATTTCCTCAAATTGTTGTAAAATAAACATATTTGCTGTTTTTGGGGTAAAATAAAATGCCAGCAAGTTAGATTTCCCCGGGCCCAGCAGACTAGATATTTGACATAATTAATTACCGGGTACTACTGCATTTATATAAAAGGTTCGATGCATGAATATAAGCATTTGAGATAAACAGAAAAATATAATTTTGCTTTAGAAAAAAAAACATGTATCACGTTTAAACATTAGATTAAAATGTGGTGTTAAACAAGTTCATTTGCTGATAATTTATCAACGACATATATACCATAAGGCTCTTTCGATGATAATTCATTATTTTATATATAGAAAATAGCTAGATTCAATGAAACATCAAATTGCATGAAACCCGATAAATTGCGATATACGTTACAATCTGACGTGTGTGGTGTTTGATCCGTAACATAGTTGTGGGCACCGGATTTAGCATTTATATGTGGTATATGTATTGGATATTATCCCGAAATGGACTTAACTAATCCGGACTGGACATAATCCATTGTGAAGCCGCGTCCACCCAATATATAAGCGTTAAATGTGTTTTCGGATTTAATCGAATGGATTTTACGCTACGTATTTATACAAATTTACTTTTGCCTTTTTATCGCATAATATGGTTTTCAGCATTTTCGGAGCTGGTGAACGCGGCCTTAAGTGCAGGAGAAACCCCCTCCCCTGGTATGAAATGAAGTATTTTCATCTCGAGAATATGGTATTTCGGTAATGCTCATTTAGAGCATACATGTATGGCGAAAATGGGCTTTTAGATACGACGGGTTGTCTTGCATCAGAATTAAAAGAAGTATTAGATACCGGTCCAAAATATCACAAAACGGAGGTCCAACTGTATATAAGAAGAATTTGAAATTGATCTACTGCGAAATAAATAATGATTTTACAGAATGACGACATTTATGTTATAAACACAAATATTATTCATATTGTTGATTGGTCCAGGGACATCAATATCACCAGACATCAGACGCGAACGAGTGGCGCCTATGTGTTTTGTTCATATACTATATACGAGTCAAAAGGCCGGTTGGGGTGGGGTTGATTGGTGGTTGGAAGCCCGAACGAATCACCGTTAGTCCCCGTTTGACTTAAAGCGTTGGATCGTACAGGCAATTAGGGAGATATCAATTGATTTCATAACAGATGTTCATAATACAGTTAAATGTTCAATATACATTTACGTGTATTGAATAAATTTCCTATCGGCGTGGTATTTGATCCTTTGACAATGATTAATCATATAGATACAATACAACTCGCTTTATGTAAAATTTTTGATAATGCAGATAAAACGATTAAGTGTTCATGACACCTTTGTGTATACAAAACAAATTACTATTTAGTTAATGATGATTGGGACTGGTTTATTTACTCGAGGTAGGTAAATTGGGAAATCTAGAAATTTTTGTGATAAATAAGAGAGAAGAGAGAGCTGGAAGATAGAGCTTGGGTGCTATAACAACTGCTATAAGGCGAGTGCAAATTCGACAGAAATGGAGAGAGATAGAGAGAGATACATGTAGATAGATAGATAGATAGATAGATAACTAGATAGATAGATTGATAGATAGATAGAGGGAGAGAGAGATAGGCGGAGAGAGAAAGAGAGAGAGAGCGACTGAGAGATAGAGAGAGCGAGCGACCGAGAGAGAGAGACAAAGAGAGAGAGAGAGAGAGAGAAAGAGAGAGAGAGAGAGAGCGACTGAGAGATAGAGACTGAGCTAGGGAAGGGAGTTAGATATGAGGGAATATATCTATGTTAAGCTAGAAATAGACCGGAGGTGGATAAACAGGGCGAGTGCTTTAGAGTCAAACAAGATAATCGTGGGTAAAAAGAGTTGGCACCTAAATCAGACCAGACTCATCTTAATTACATCGATATGCATTGTTGTTGGCATGTCGTATTATATATATATAATTGATATGAAAATAATGTCTTTTTTATATAACGACGCCAGACTATTTGGTTACCATTATTATCATAGTATAGATAATATCCCATCCTTTTCATAAAACATCTGATAAACATGTAAATGAAATTAGCAATTTAATAGGAAATGTATGTATTCATGTTTGAGAAAAAAATGTCTGGTAATATTCGCAATATACAGGTTTAATTTTATTTTCGTTCATTGAAAGAAATCATCATTTCAAGCTAATTTTATAAAATCATGAACCTAACTTCATTACCAGGGTTAACCATCTACAGCCTTGAGATCGATGGTACTGAACAG